>JAQHUG010000148.1:3230475-3272954 GCA_028555095.1 Dicrostonyx torquatus
TCTCTCTGTGGATCGCGGGCCTACCGGCATCTTCGGAGAAGCACGTTTCCAGATTCTGGTATTGTAAACCTGTGTGTGTTCCTTTTCCTATTAAACTGTATGTATTAAATATAGCTGGTTTGGGTTATACTTGGTTGAAACGCCTACAAGGCTACAGTTACCCCTGATACTGAAACCACACAAAGATTCAACCAAGAAAGAGAATTACAGACCATTCTCCCTCATGAACATCGCTGCAAAAACACTTAATAAAATACTGGCAAACTGAATCTAAGAACAAATCAAAAAAAAAAAAATCCAACATGGATCAAGTTGACTTCATCCCAGAGATGCAGGGATGGCTCAACATATGAAAATCAATGTGATCTATCATATAAATAAACTGAAAGAAAAAAAAATATGATCATCTCATTAGATGCTGAAAAAGATTTCAAAAAAATCCAACACCCCTTCATGATAAAGGTCTTGGAGAGATTAGGGATACAAGGAACATACCTAAACATAATAAAAGCAATATACAACAAATCAACAGCCAATATCAAATTAAATGGAGAGAAACTCAAAGAAATTCCACTAAATTCAGGAATAAGACAAGGCTGTCCATTCTCTCCATATCTATTCAACATAGTACTCGAAGTTCTGGCTAGAGCAATAAGACAACAAAAGGAGATCAAGGGGATTCAAATTGGAAAGGAAAAAAAATTAAACTTTTGCTATTTGCAGATGATATGCTTGGATACATAAGGGATCCCAAAAATTCTACCAGGGAACTCCTACAGTTGATAAATATCTGCAGTAATGTGGTAGGATACAAAATCAACTCAAAAAAAAAAATCAGTAGCCTTCCTATATACAAATGATAAAGAAGCTGAAAGAGAAATAGAGAAATACCACCCTTTACAAATAATATAAAATATCTTGGGATCATTTTAACCAAACAAGTGAAAGATCTAAACAACAAGAACTTTAAGTCTTTGAAGAAGAAAATTAAAGAAGGCATCAGAAAATGGATCTCTCCTATGCTCATAGACACATAGGATTAACATAGTAAAAATGGAAAACTTACCAAAAGCAATCTATAGATTCAACGTAATCCCCATCAAAATCAGAACACAATTCTTTACAAAGCTTAAAAGAACAATACTCAACTTCATATGGAAAAACAAAAAATTCTGGATAGCAAAAACAATCCTGTACAATAAAGGAACTTCTACTATAAGGCTATAATAACAAAAACAGCTTGGTATTGGCATTAAAACAGACACGTGGATCAATGGAATCTAATTGAAGACCCTGATGTAAATCCACACACTTATGAACACCCGATTTTTGACAAAGAAGCCAAAATTGCACAACGGAATAAAGAAAAACATCTTCAGCAAATGGTGCTGGCATAACTGGGTATCTGCATGTTGATGAATGCAAATCGATACAAATGTATCACCCTGCATAAAACTCAAGTCCCAGTAGATCAAAGACCTCAAGTAAGTCCAGTTACACTGAACCTGATAGAAAAAGTAGGAAACAGCCCTGAACACATTGGTACAGGAGACTAACTCCTGAATATAACACTAGTAGCACAGACACAGAGATCAACAATTTTTAAATGGGACCTCCTGAAACTGAGATGCTTCTGTAAGGCAAAGGACACTGTTAATAAGACAAACTGACAGCCTATAGAATGGGAAAAGGTCTTCACCAACCCACATCTGATAGAGGGATGATCTTCAAAATATATAAAGAACTCAAGAAACTGGACATTAAAATATCAAATAAGCCAATTAAAAAATCTAAACAGAATTCTCAACAGAAGGACTGCAAATGGCCAAAATACACTTAAAAATTGTTAAATATTCTTAGTTATCAGGGAACTGAGATAACATTTTATACCTGCCAGAATGGCTAAAATCAAAAATACTGATGACAGCTAATGTTGGAGAGGATGTGGATTAAGGGGAGTGCAAAACCACTGCTGGTGGGAGTGCAAACTTTGGGAATCAGTATGTCAGCTTCTCAGAAAAATGGGAACCAATCTACATCAAGACCCAGCTTTACAAATCTTGGGCATATATCCAAAGGATGATCAATCACATTACAAGGACACTTGCTCAACTATGTTCATCGCACCATTATTCATGATAGCCAGAACCTGGAAACAACCAGATGTTCCTCAACTGAAGAATGGATAAGAAAATGGTGGTACATTTACTCAATGGAGCTGTACAAATCAATGACCTCATGAAATTTGCAGGCAAATGGATGGAATTAGAAAAAAATCATTCTGAGTGAGGTAGCACAGACCCAGAAAGATAAACATAGTATGCACTCACTCATAAATGGACATTATGAGTAAAGTACAAGATAACCAACTACAATTCACAACCTCAGAGAAGCTAGATAACAAAGAGGGCCCAAAGAGGGATACATGGATTTCCCTGGGAAGGGCAAATAGAAGAGATCTCCTAGGTAAACTGGTAGTGAAAGTGGGAGGGATGCGGGATGAGAATTTGAGGGAGAGGGTTGGACAGCTAGGCATGGGAGGCAGGTTCGGGATGGGATGGAGGGGGAGTGTAAGGAAAGAGACATCTTGATGGGGGGGCATATTTTGGGGTTAGGGAGAAACCTGGTGCCAGGGAAATTCCTAGGAATCCACAAGGATGATCCCAGCTAAGACTTTTATTAATAGTGGAGAGGGTGCCTGAACTGGCCATCGACTGTAATCATATCGATAATTGTCATCAGAGAGCTCTTTATTCAGTAACTGATGGAAGAAGATGCAGAGATCCATAGCCTGGCACTGGGCCAAGCTCTTGGTAACCTCCTGAAGAAAGGGAGAAGGGACTGTACAAGCCAGTAGGGTCAAGGACATGATGGAGGAACTCACAGAGACAGCTGACCTGAGCTTGTAGAAGCACATGGACTCTGGAGTCTGCATGGGACCAAGCTAGCCTTTCTGCATGTGTGTGACAGTTATGAAGTTTGGTCTGTTTGTAAGGCTCCTAGCAGTGAGAGCAGGACCTGTCACTGGTGCTTAGTTGACTTTTGGGAGCCTATTCCCCATGCTGGATTACCCTGGCCAGCCTTTATACAGGTGGAGGAACTCGGTTTTACCTCAACTTGTTGTGCCATACTATGTTCAAGCCCATGGGAGGCCTGCCCCTTTCTGAATAAAGACGACGGAGGAGTGGGTGAATGGGGAGGGGGGTAAGATGAGACTCAGGAAGGAGGAACAGGAGGAGAGGAACAAGAGGATACTGTGGTTAGTATGTAAAATAAATGGAAAAAAAAGTTAACTAAGTTAAAAAAAAAAAAAGAAGAAGAAGAAGAGTTGGAAAGTAGGAAGTAGGAAGATTAGCATTGTGCTCTGGCTCACTTCCAAGCTGTGGTGACTGAAACTACAAGCACTGGTGCAATGACAACAAGAACTGAGGTCACCAACAGGAAGCATGGAAACACATGAGTGCAGACAACAGTTCTCAGAGATACCTGAGGGGCCAGATTCACATCCTAAACTATGCAAAACACACACACACACACACACACACACACACACACACACACACACACACACACACGTTCCAGCAGAATGGATGTCCACCCAAGTAGGAAACTACTCAAATATGCTGCAAAGTGATTTAGGAGAAATGAATGGTTTCTAAAACACAACGTAAAAGTACACAAAGGAAACTGAGGAACTGGGCTAAGTTAGAACTGAGAACCTTATGCTTAACAAACACAATTATGAGTAAAAAGTCAGGACTCGAAGGTAGAAAGGAGTTGGCAATATACATAACTCACCAGGAGCTCTGCTCCACAACACACGAGGAGTAGCTCCACACCAAGGCCAAGGGAGCTCTCTTCCCTGAAGCACATGCAAAGGACCTGAGTGAACACATTCTGGAAGGGAAGCTCTGCCAGGCCAGTCAGAGGCTCACACTGCACCTCAGTGGCAGCCAGGGGAAAGTAGCACTAGATGCCAAGGGGCCACTACAAAGCTGGGTAGCAGTGCTGGGGAAGACTGGTGTAGCAGTGCTGGGGAAGGCTAAAGACAGGCAGGCCCAAAGGCCTGGCAGTCCAACTGCCCTTGCTTGAGTTCTCTGCTAGGCACATGGTCCCTAGGTGCTAGTATGCCAGCTCCCAGGTTACTCCTTGTTGTCACAGACATATCTGTCTGCAACTTTGTATATCACATGCCAAAATGATTCTCAAACAATGTCAAATAACAGACTTTACAAGAATGTTTTAAGCATATGCATCTTGTTATGTGGTACAGATGGAGATTAAAATTCATACAAAAATTTGTTACAATGATTTGTAAAGATGGCTAGCCATTTCCAGTGTTTGCAGATAAAGGATTTTGGGGGTCTGTCCATGTGGTGTTTGAATGAGAACTGTTCCCCATAGGCTCATGTATGATGATGCACATGGATGTTATGGATCCTTTAGGAGGTACAGCCTTGCTAGGGGCAGCATGTCACTGGGGAGGTGAGCTCTGAGGGTTTATAGCCTCATCCCACTTCCTGCTCATCCTCTCTCCCATGTGTGGTTGAAATATGATCAGCCTGCTTCCTGTCTTGCCCTAATCTTCCCTGCCACAACAGACTCGACTCTGAAATCATAAGCCAAAATGAACTCATTTTTCCTTTAGTTGTTTCTGGTGATGGTATTTCCATCCTTGCAACTGGAAGTAACTAATACAGTCTGCATGGTAGATTTTAGCAATAACACGTTATCAATGACCTGTCAGCTGCTGTAAAATAGGGCTCTCCTTAGGGTAGTCAACCACATCAATTTCTGTATCAACAAGCAAGACTACGGGAAGAGTGAGCATCAAAGCCACACATGAATTGTACCCTCATCTACAAGTCCACCTATAGGCTGACACACATTTCAGGGACACTTAGAAAATGTATCCAAAGAAAACATAGGGAAGACCTCAGAGTCGGAAGGCAATATTTACAACTTTAATATTCTGTGCATATGCAAAAAGTTCTGCCAAGTAGTCTCAAGATGCCTGAGTCAACATGGGAACCCCAGAATGTCCCTGCACTGAGACTGATACTGAGTCCTTCCTGACACCTGGATAAAGTCAAAAGCAAGATCACTGGTTTGCCCTTATGCCCAATGAGAGTGACCTGAAATAATCACACGGAAGACACTGATGACTCCTACATGGGGTGACAAGCCCCCCAGAGCTGCCTGGGGCAGTAGCACAGGCAACAGAGGCAGTGGTCAGGTGGGGGCGTCCTGAGTCCTCACTGTGCCCACCAGCACTCACTCTCTTTGCCCTTCTCCTTGTTCTTGAGCTGCTGCAGCTTCTGCTCACGGTGCTGCTTCTCCAGCTCCTGCTCCTGCCGGTGCCGCTCCAGTTTCCGCTGGTGCTCCAGCAGTTCCTGCTGGTGCTTCATGGCCAGCATCTCCTGCTGCTGCTGCAGGCAGAGGAGGACAGAGGTCAGAGTCCTGGAGACCCACGGACACCCAGGAACCAGCCCACCACTCCCTGACTAGGGTTCCCAGGGTGCCACCTGGCCTACCTGCCCATTCATCTAAGGTGGCTAGAGGAGGACAGGTTGCCAAAGCCTAAAATTCCTCTGCCCTTTTAAGGGCAAGATTCACAGAACAGCCTTGGATCTGTGCATAGTACTCAGGAGAAGTAGGTAACCTTGTTGAGTATAAATGCTCTTTGAATATATACCCAGAGAGCTGAAATAGTGAAGCCAGTTTGCACAACTGCTGAGCATTTTATTAGACATGGAAGAATTCTGAAATTCTACCTTAGGGGTTCATCCACCAAGACGCCACATTAAGAGTATGCCTGGAACATACATGGCAGGCCCAGAGGCAAGTCCAAGTTCCTTGTGGTGAACAGACAATGGTATTCATTCACCTGAGGGAATGCTGCCTACCTCAAAGCAGAATTAGTTATCAACAGGCAAAAGCACAAGGCTGAGTCAGAAACAGGCAAATTCAACAGGGTATCCAGTGACACAGGCAAGAGCATGAAGAAGTCAGTATCACTATCACTATTTCCACATCTACAGTAGGAAAGACCACTGTGACATGAGAAAGATAAGAAGCTGATGAGGGAGCAGAGAGATGAGGAGGAAAGTGAGGGACACTCTAAGATATACATTACCTACCCACATGGAAATGCACTTCATAGCACGCCTAAGGTCTCGGCATCTTTACGTAGACATTAGAGATTCAAAATATGACATGAAATATTCAAAATATGGCATGAAAATGCAAGGTCCATATGAGAAATAGATAAATACAGAAGGTAAAGAAGAGAGACTGCAGGATTTATGATACATAGATAAACTGTAGGTAAATACATACTGTCATCAATTCAAAAGACTGTAGCAACTTGCCCACTACAGAGGCTGAGGCACAAAGAAAGTAAGGATTCTTAGACATGGTCAAAAAACAATGGGAAAAATGCTTGCCCCTACCAATCAAATCCCTGTCACTGTACTGCAAAAGGTAAATAAGAACTCTGCCTCCCACCTGAGCATGTAGCCTCTCAGGGTCTCTTACTTCAGCAGGGCCATTGGCTCCTCTTCCCTTGGCCTAAGAACTGTTTCTAGCTTTCATTGCATTAGTGGGTGGACACCTTGTGGGCATGGGTACTTTTATGATGTTGTTTCCTCATGGAAAGAAGAGTGGCAGGGAGCAGTGATCAAAGAATTGGCAATCAGGTGGCCCGTGGAACTTTCTATGGAAAAAAAAAATCTGGCACAGTGTGTGCTCACTGGAGTGAGTGATTAGTGATTAAATATGGAGATAGTGCAGAACAGGACATCCAGCCACTCAAGACTGTTCAGGCCACTGCACAGAATACAGCCATGACAGGAAACCAACCAGTGCTAGGGACCTTTGGAGTACTTTTCACTTAGAGCCTAGGAGCTTGTGATGCTAATCAGCTAAATTTGCTTGTCAATTTGACCACGTTGGGAAGCAATTGAAACCCTAAACTGTTGGGCCTTCCTGTGAGGAATCTTCTTTCTTTCTTTTCTTTTCTTTTTTTTTCTTTTTGAGATAGGAGACATAGTCCTGGCTGTCTTGGAACTCACAATGTAGACCAGGCTGACCTAGAACTCAGACATTTCTGTCTCCAAAGAGCTGGGTTTAAAGATGTGCACCAACATGCCTGGCTTTGTGAAGGATTTTCTAATCAGATTATTTGAAACAGAAAGACCCACCCTTAGGGTGGCAGCCCATACAAAGGAGATGGAAGAAGAAAACTTTGCTTTTGCCTGCTTGCCCTCACTCTCACTGGCAAGTTCATCTGTCCTGCTGCTGAGACATTCATTTCTTTGGCAGTATTAGAACCTACTACTTTGAGATTCCAACTTAGACTGAAAACCAGGAATCCTCCAGGACTTCTGTGCCAGACTGGGCTTGCTGAGACATTCAGACCCACAGACTGAACAACTAGTGCTTTCTTGGCCTTTCGTTATGAGGGTACCAGACCACAGTCTGTCAGACAACCTACTAACCCCACCTGCTCAGAGTATCTTTTCCACAGAAAGGCCACTTGCAGAAGGCCTGACATTGTGTCCAGCACCATTGAGTACAGGAGGTGCCAGCTGAGGGTCAGGAGGTCAGACTGTTGGCTCTCTGGTTTATATTTCCAACAGTCACCAAAATGGTCTTCTGAGAGCATGCTTCTGAAGGCTGTGAGGGGGTACAGCAGAAAGGAAAAGATGGGCAGGCCAGCTGCTTGGCCTGACTTGGCCTGCCTTTTGCTAGCTGCCTTCTCCATGTTTCCACTGGGCTGCAGGATTGTTCCACAATGAAGATCAATTGACTAGGGGCTGTGACAACACTCTTAAGGGTGTGGTGTGAGGTTGGTAACTGTACTTCACCATCTTTACCTTGAGTCTGCTTTTGAAAGACGTCCCCCAAAGAGAATGGTGTCTTACAGGATAGATAAGTGTCACCCTGAAGTCAAGAAAAAGATGTCAGGGAGACACAACCTAGCTGGATGAATGGGATGAGAGACCAAACTCAAGAGATTTACAGTCTCAAAATAACATCTTAACTTAGTCACCTTTGTTGCTAGCAAACAGTATAGATAGGTCTAACACCAGTTGGGATCTAGGTTTCTTTTGGCCATTTGTATCGAGAACTGAACCCAGTTCCAGGACTTAGAAAGTAACTTCAGAAGAGTGACATTTTCCTATTCTTTATAGGAAAATCAAATTACAATATTGTATACCAAAAGTAAAGGCATGGAAATTAAGCCATATCCTCTATTAGCTTCATTCCAAGAGACTGCTCCCAATCATTTTGGGGAAACACCATGGACTATAGGGCCACCAAAATAACATCTGCAAATAAGGAAGTTTAGAGAGTGCTTAAAGGTGGAATGGCACCTACAAGCTGTCATTAGGCAACTGGTATCAGGTAACTCTACCTGCTTTAATTACCTTCAGAAAGCAAACATGGTGGCATTTTAAAATAATAGCATAATTAAGTTTATAATCATCCATTCCAAAAAATACCCCCATACACCTAGCCTTGTTCAGAGTCACCAAACTTGGAAGCGAGTGGGCCACTGCTGAACAGACTCACAGTACTCTCCCTTGGAACCAAGAGGAAGGTGAGTTTCCTGCTACAGTCACAAAGACACACAAACCTGAAATTCATGAGACACAGAAGTCCAGGAAAACTGTACCACAGTAAAGATTCTGGAAGATGAATAACGAACAAATTCCCAAAGACATCCCACAGCCACAATGCTGGCCTCATGAGAGTGTCACAACTTCAGACTATTGAGATGTTCTGCACTTGACAGTCACATAGACAGGACAGAATGGGCTAACCATATCTGTACTCTTCAGTCCAGCACAGTAGGGACACTCTTTTAACAGTGACCCTCTGATCTTATCTTTTCTCCTGATCACACACAATAATCTGTCACAAGGAACTCCTTCCTCAGCTCCCCAAGGCAGGGCCAGTACTGCCCAGGGAGAAGGCTGACATACATGTAGACATGACTGTAGTGTAGAACTCAGTCCATAATAGGCCTTCTGGAAGTGCTGATTTTACAGTGGGTAAAACCGAGCTGTCTGCAGTTAACAACTCACCACCATGCCCATGGCAGGGGGAGAACTGCTAAGAAGAGATCTTGGGCAGATTTCAAACATCAACACCATGAAACAGTTTAAAATAAGAAACCACAGTGTGGTGGTTTGAATGAGAATGGCCCATAGGCTCATATATTTGAACACTTGGTCTCCAGTAGAACTGTTTGAAAAGGATTAAAAAGTGTGCCACTAGGGGCAGGCTTTGAGGTTTCAAAACCCCATACCATTCTCAGCTCTCTTTCTGCCGTGTAGACTGTACCTCAAGATGTGCCTTCTGGGAACTGCTCCAATGCTATGCCTGCCTGCTACCACACTTCTCATGATGGTCATGGACTCGCCCTCTAAAACTGTGAGTCCCCCAATTCTGTGACAGAGAGCACAAAACACTGCATTGAGAGCAGCCAGTTGGCAAACCTTTTGCAGAGGAGGCTACTGCTGTTTATCTCATAGTGTACAAGTGCCTACAGTGGGATCAGGAAATTCTTTTACAGAGAAAAAGAAATGTAGAGCTCTTTCTTCTATAAATTGCCTTGGTTAAGGTGTCTTACCACAGTGATAGAAAAGTGAGACACATGACCTAATTTTTCTAACAAAATCACAATGGCAGCCCTACTATTCTAATTGCTCAGTTTTGAGCCACCATAACACTGGTGGGACCAGTCAGGAAGGAGAGAGAGATGAATGCTGGTACTGAGTTTACTTCCTCCTTTTTATTCAGTTTAGGACCCCAGACTGTGGAACAGAGTTGTCCATATTTAGGGAGTATCTTTTCAATTTTCAATGAACACAATCTAGAACTCCATCACAGACATGCCCAGATGTTTGTCTCCTAGGTGATTCCAGGTCCTGCTAAGTTGACAATATTTAAAAAGTCAAGGGTGTTTCTCTAATTAAAAGTAATACCAAGGGGCTGGAGAGATGGCTCAACAATGAAGAGCACTGGTTGCTCTTCCAGAGGAAATGCATTCAATTCCCAGCACCTACATGGCAGCTCACAACTGTCTATAACTCCAGTTCCAGTGCTTATGACACCCTCACACAGACATATATGCAGGTAAAACACCAAAACCATAAAATAATCATATATATATGTATATGTATATATATATGAAAGTAAGCCAGGTGGTGGTGGCACCCCCTTTACCCAGCACTTGGGAGGCAGAAGCAGGTGGACCTCTGTGAGTTTGAGGCCAGTTCTGTCTACAAAGCGAATTCTCCAGGACAGGCTCCAAAGCTACAGAGAAATCCTATCTTGAAAAACAAAACAACAAAAAACTCAAGAAAGCTGGGTGGTGGTGGCGCACGCCTTTAATCCCAGCACTCGGGAGGCAGAGGCAGGCGGATCTTTGTGAGTTCGAGACCAGCCTGGTCTACAAGAGCTAGTTCCAGCACAGGCTCCAAAGCCACAGAGAAACCCTGTCTCGAAAAACCAAAAAAAAAAAAAAAAAAAAAAAACACAAAAAAAAAAAAAAAAAAAAAAAACCTCAAGAAACAAACAAACAAAAAAATACCACATGTGAAACTAAGCATAAACAAATCACCTATAGCCCAGGACATCTAGCTCAGCAATACAGGAAATCTAGACTCAAAACCACCCACAGGCATTAAACCAACTTCTTCACATTACTGGGCCTCAAGAGAAATACTATGATGTGGGATTTCCCTCTGTATGCTGTGATTAACATTAATGAACAAAGAAAACTGGCTTGGCCTGTTGATAGGGCAGAACTTAGGTAGGCAGGGGGTGAAGTGGGGAGGGACTAAGCTGAATGCTGGGAGAAAGGCGGAGTCAGAGAAATGCCATGGAGCTGCTGCCACAGTCAGACATGTCAAAACTTTGCCGGTAAGCCACTGCCACGTGATGATACACAGATTAATGAAGTTAGAGCTAGTGGGCCAAGCAGTGATTTAATTAATACAGTTTCTATGTGATTATTTCGGGTCTAAGCTAGCCGGGCATCTAGGAACCAACAAGTAGCTCCTTCCAACAATAATGTGTAGTCAGATTTGTATAGCTCTTTAAGCATATTCAATATTTTCAGTAAAAGTTGATCCCTGACCCATTTGACACTTAGGGACAGACTTCTATACCCAACACCTGGTCTATATGGTCTGAAGAATGTTCTACAATTGTTATGCTTGTTGTGTTGAATGAGTGAGCTTAACAAGTATATAGCAAGCAAAAGAATAAATAGCAAGTAGCAAATAGAAACAACAGATAGACTGTAAATCACCATCAAGCTGGGCATGCACAACATCAGAGAAAAACACCAGTGGGGAAAGCCCCACTAAGGCAGTCAGCTGGAGTTCCCAACTAAGAATGTCTATAGTGGAGCAAAGTGTCCCTTCCCCTTGGGTGAGGTTTCCAATAAAAGAATAAACAGTGGCAGACAGACACCATCAAATTCTGCTCGCCACATCTAGCAGAAACCAACTGGGGTGGCTGAGCTAGTCAGCTGGAGCTCATGATTGAGCTTTCTCTCCAATACTAATTTTCCTGTTCCCTCTGCAGGCACTTGTACATTAGGAGACAAACAACAGTAGCCTACTCTGCAAAAGGTTTATCTCCTGGCTGTTCTTAACATAGTATTTTTTTGTTCTCAGTCACGGGGGCTTGGGTGGGAATCAACTTATCATCAGACAAGAGGCACTTTGAGACTAACATGTTTGGGTCTGAAATGGGAAAGGGAAACCCACTTTCAGAGCCAGATTTTAAGTGAGCTCACACAAAACATGACAATTTACCAGTAAAATGTATATTGCATACCCCCTTCCCATATTGGATGTATGGCCCACCTGCCTGATGTGGGATTTCACTCTGTATGCTAAGAATATGCTTTATAATCATTGGTTATTAAAGAATCTGTTTAGGCCAATGGCTTAAGAGAGTAAAGCTAAACAGGAAATCTGAACAGAGATATAGAGAGAAAGTAGGCAGAGTCAGGGAGACACCACGTAGCTGCCAAAAAAGAAAGACGTCAGAACTGGTTAAATATGCCTGAGTCATTGGCCGAACAGTGTTGTAATTAATATAGTTTCTGTGTGATTATTTGGGTCTGAGTGGCCGGGAAACGAATAAGCAGTCTCTGCCTACACCTGCCTGTTTCCCAGAGTGAATGTATGCACTGATGTTGTCTCCACAGCATGATCCTGGCCACAGTACCTTCAATTCTCACCCTTTGGATGCCAGCAGTGACAGAAGGTTGTCAGTGAACCAAGAACAGTCACGCATCTGATGGCCAGAGTCAGCAAAGAGTAGACAGAGTAGGGCCACTGTCACCTCTGTTATGAGCCAGGGAGACCCAGTTTGGCTAGACGTAATACTTAACATGTTAGCATCAAGGACTAGAGGAAGAAAATGAAAGTTGTCACACTATAATGGGAGTCAGTAGGGACAGGCCAGCTAGCAAGAACACTAGCAGTGCAGCTCCTATGGGCACAAGCCCACATGCTCCCCACCACCACTGTGGGACTCAGGCCAAGCTAAGCAAATACATAATCGTTCTTCCCTTTCACTATTGCACACAGACTTTCGCTACAGATGGATTCTGCTCAAGATCGTGAGTGGCTGTGATGGTACAGACTATACCAGCCCCCAAAGCAGCCTGTCCTGGAGTACAGCTGGCCTGCCTGTTCCCACGTATTCTGAACTGTGAAAGACCTACTGGTCTACCCAGATGTAGACTAACACTCTCCTTGCCACCTACCCTCAAGTTACTTAAAAAAAGATAACAATGGAGATAAAACCCTGATAAGTCAAGCACACTCTGGAAGAAAGTGAAATCCAAGTCTGTGGCACAGTATGAGGAAGAAGAGACGAGATAGCCAGACTGCTGTGCTGAGTCTTGTCTGTCTTGAGGGACCTAGACATTTGTTTCCTTAAAGCCGCCAAAGCTCAATATGTATGCTGTCTGCAGCTATACTCAAAGATGCTCAGAGAGCCTTTAAAGCAGAATCTCATGTGCTTTCCTGAGATAAGTACAGGGCAGGCACCATTATGCTCTTTAGCTGAAACATATAACAGAGCAAAGAAATAAAGTCATCCATTGGTGTGAAGCTGTTGACTGGCAGGGTATATGTTGTTTGTCCAGGGTTTGTAATGGAGCATCTGGGATTAAAATGTCCCAAGGCTCTCAATAAAAAAAAAAAACAAAACAAAAAACAAAAAACAACAACAACAGCAAAAAAAAATTTCCATCTTCACTCATTGGACCAAGTGGCTCAAATCCAAAAGCAATCTCATTATAGTACCCTGGAAACAATGTATCCTTCCAGGCACACCCAGTAGTAAGCAACACTCTGGTGGATCTGTCTCCATCATCCCCACCTAAACTCAGACACTCAAGTGTTAAAAGACAATGCAGTCCAGCAGTAAGGTCTATGAAAGGGAGGAGAGAGCCAACAGGGGAGCCTGTGCCAGGGATGGAATAGGAGGTATCCCATGGGTCAGAGCTACAGCATCACTAGGGTACAGGGTATCAAGAACAATGGAGGTGGTCAGGAGGACAAAAATTGCAGAAGCAGCATACAAGATGATACAAAGACAGAGACTCAAAGCAGCACAGCAACTTGCATTTTTAGGGTGTGATGTGGTGTGTGTGTATGTGTGTTTTCTCAGAGAGGCTGTGTACCTCCTAAAGTATAGAGCTCTTCCAAGCATCTCCTTACCCATCAACAGCCTAATTCCAGGTTTTCCTTCAAGTTTTAGTTCAGTGCTGTACTCTCCTGCCAATGGTAGCTTTAGGTGCCACCAAGCCTAGACCTCATCATCCTAACACTTAGAAGGTGTCAGAGAACCTGGAATAGCCATACAACTGATGGCCAGAGGTAGCAAAGAATGGCCAATGTTAACTGCTTGTGTCCTACTATATCAAGGTTACCTGGAAATACACTGGAAACTCACTCTTGTCTGCAGACACCACAACCCGAGGAGAAAGCAGAGTTAAAGGACATTTGGGAAACATGAAGCCTGATGCACAGGAGCCTGGAGTTCCTGGCACAAATGAGGCATAATCAGGGTGGCACCAGAGTGGCCATCAGTGTCCTTGAGCAGCAGGTGAAGTTGGGTCTGTCACAGAGAACCCCAAGTATGAGGCTGATCTGTACCACTCCTTTGGCATAAGACTGACCAGGTAACCAGGGACATGACTTCCCAGGCAGCAGGCAGAGGCACAGGGTCCTTCCCAATCACAAGAGTACCAAAGGCAACAAGTCCTTGGCTATTTGGAACGAGAGGTAGTTTGAAGACTAATCTTTACTGTCAACTTTGAGATTTAGAAGTACCAAGAAAACAACCCTGGGTGCATCTATGAGGGGGTTTCCAGAAAGATTTAACAGATGGAAGGTCTTCGTTGAATGTGATGGCACCATTCCCAGGGCTGGAGCCCCAGATTAAAAAACAAAAACAAAAACAAAAAAACGGTGAGCATCAGAATTTGTCTCTTTCTGATCCTGACAGATCCAAAATGACAAGTCACCTTGTGCTTCTGCCACCATGCCTCATTGACCAAAGACTGAATCCCTTTATCAACTGTGAGGCGGGATTAATCCCTCAAGTTGCTGTTTGTCAGACACCTGTCACAGCAGCAAATAAAGTGACTACACCTGTAGTAAAGCGGAATGAACAGCACCTTGGTCTCTAGGGCCACAAAACCAAAGTCCCTTTCCATTGGAGCCGACTACCTGAGTTTGAGTTGTATTCTCTACCTCTTGGACTATAGAGATCTTGGAGACTAGGGCGTGGGAAGGGGTACTCTGATGCTGCTGGTCCTTCAGAGTGGTGGTCTTGGCCGACAGGAATACAATAGTAGGATACAAGTCAGCACCCTCCACAGCTGTCTACACCTCAAAACAGGGACTGCCCCACGGTGCCGGGGAGGGTTTTTCAGAACCTCACAAAATTATGGAAATTTCAGTTAATTCAGGAGAATAATAAAAGAAAAAGATTTTTGTTTGCAGGTAACATGAAAAAAAGTCAATACCATAAGTTCTATCCAGCTATTCAAGATAACATCAAAAAGTGAACTCCAGAGCTCATCTATACACTGGCACTATGCAAGCAGGAAAAATAAAAATGCAGAAGCAGATTTATTCACAATAAAAACAAAAATACAAAATATCCCAGATTAAACATTTATATGCATTAAGTAATAAACAACAAAAAAAGATTCACTAGGATAGAAATCAAATAACTTGTTTCTTGAATACAAATTCAATACTAGGAAACTATTACCTAACAATATCAAGTATTTCCCAGCACAATTGTGGAGACTTCATGAGAATGGTTGTGAAGTTTATCTGGGAAAGAAACAGGTCACACAAGCTGGGGAAATTCTTTGCAGAGGGACAAGGTGTGGGGAGGCGGGCAATCAGACTGAAGTCTCTGGGTACCATTGGAGCTGCATGGTGTCAGTATAAGGATGTAGCAGTCAGATTAAAGTCTATGTGGGTACCGTTGGAGCTACAAGGTGCCATCATAAGGATGTAGCAGTCAAAGTCACGTGGGTACAACTGGAGCTACATGGTGCCATCATAAAGATGTAGCAGTCAGTCTCAAGTCTGTGTGGGTACCGTTGGAGCTGCATGGTATTAGCATAAGGATATAGCAGTCAGTCTCAAGTCTTTGTGGGTATCACTGGAGCTGCATGGTACCAGCATAAAGATGTAGCAGTAGTCTAACGCCTAATGTGGGTACCGTTAGAGCTGTATGGTGCCAGCATAAGAATGTAGCAGTCAGTCTCAAGTCTATGTGGGTATCATTGGAACTGCACAGTGCCAGCATAAGAATATAGCAAGCTAGATACAGGCGCAGACATATGAATATGCACATGAGAGGGAACAGAGGTGGTATTTTAAATTTCTTCAGAACATTTGATTCACGATATGACAAGTGGGTAACTACTTTGTATCAAGTGAAAATGAACAGTGGAAGCTGGAATAATGCCCCTTATTCATTAAGAGCACTCCTACACTGATAGTTAAAAGACCAGCAATGCAACTGAAAACAACACAGAAAATAATAGAAGAAAGGCAGACAGCCACAAGGCACACAGAGATGGCTGACTATGTCAGCAGTCATGGATGTGCAATGTGCTGGCTAATTTTCTATTAACTTTACACAGGTTAGAGTCACCTAAGAGGAGGGAACCCACTTGAGAAACTGCTTCCATAACATTGGGCTGTAGGCAAGCCTGTAGTGTATTTTCTTAATGAGTGATTGATATGGGTGGGGCCATCCCTGGGCTGGTTGTCCTGGGTTCTAAAAGAAAGCAGGATGAGCAGGCCACAGGGAGCAAGCCAGTAAGCAGCACTCCTCCATGACCTCTGCATCAGCTCCTGCCTTCAGGTTCCTGTCCTAAGTTCATGTTCTGATACACTACAGATGTAAAACATAAGCCAAATAGACTTTATCCTCCCCAACTTGCTTTTGTTCATGGTGTTTATTCACAGTAATAGTAACCCAAACTAAGACATGCAGGAAATGTGGGAGAGGATAGAGAGGCCAATGAAGTAAGGACAGATGGTCCAGTGTCCCTGGTCTTGTCCTTCAGGCTCTAAGAGATGTGATCACTGCCTCTTGCTTTGGGCACTTGGTTAACATGCTGTAGTAACAGCCCCACAGCAAGTTCTTATGCACAAGTGTCTTATATCATGGCAGTGTGGAAGCTTTTCTCTGCTCCACAGCAATGTGGATGTTCTCTAATCTTTCAGTGGCTTCTCTCCCAGCCTCTCAGGATGCATCTATGTCTATCCTAGGCTGCACACCCTGGCATTTTCTGAGTAAGTTGTCTTGGAAACTCAGTTTCTGTGTCACTCATTTTAGATTGGTCATCAGCCTCCAAGGCTGGGAGAATGGATTTACATAGGAAACTCAGTAACAGGAAAGGGAGAAACTATGAATGCCAGAAAAACCAACAGCTGCACAGCGCATGTACGACCATCACAGTAATTAAACATTTAATTCTTTAACCAACAGAAAAGATGAGACACACCAGGCTTAGAAGGAGCAGTACATTCATGATGGAGTCAGTGCGTGAGCAATCTTCCCCCAGAGGAGAAACTTCTGTACCAAGTTCTGATGGAAGATAAGGCTAGCCATGTGCCTCAGGTCAGCTCTGGGGCCTGAAGTCTCTGTGGAGTAGCAGAGGGGCAGGGCCCACTGCAACCTGCTAAACCCACACTACTTTTAAAGTAGAAACACTAAGAACAATTTTTTTTGGTAAAGAATACTTCTAAATACTAAAAAGTGGCCACTGTCTTGATCTTCCACTGTTCCTGGGTCTGAACAACCTTTATAGGGTTATTAGCAATTTCCAGCTAATGATATAACAGTACCTCTCCATTCAGCCTGCACCTGCCCCCCTCCTTGGGCAGGAGAGAAATTAATGTTACAAGGAAATGAGCAGAAGAACAGGGCTCACAGCAGGGATAGGCCGATTCTGAGAATTACAACCCCTGGAAAGACTTTGTTTACCCCAAATTAACAACTGAAGTTTTACTTTAAAAACTACTCTTGTTCCAATTATAAATTGCATTCAAATTCACTGATGATTTAATGACACTAATTAGATTGTGTGTTCAAGAAATCTGTCTGACAAACACCACTGCCAAGTGTCGTTAACAATATGATGGCATGAAGAGAGTTTAAACCATCAAAACAAAAGACTGCTAATGAAATGACACAATTATATAGTCTAAAGGCTTTTATGGTTTCAATTTTAATGAAGAATTAAAACACACAAAAAATGTAACCTTAAATTTCTATGATTCTCAAGCCTTGTTTCAAAGGCTAGTATAGGTTTCTAGGCCTACAGCATCTTTCTTGTGGTCTAGAATTGTGGGGTAAAAAGGAATGCTCCCAAGGACTCATCCGAGCTGACACCAGGCACCTGGACTAAGCAAGGACACTCTGGCTGATGGGACCCTAACTTAAGGGTCTTGTTTATACTTCTTGCTACTGCTCTAGAAACTCACATAGGCAGGGAGATTTACTTCTGAGACTCTCACTGTTTGAACCATGGGAACATCTAATCAACTGACAGAACAAGAACACAAATCTACTCTTCCCTACACCTGAAAGAGCCTCCCATTGCACTGTCTTCCTGTCACACTGCAGGCAAGGACCCTGTGAGGCTGTGGCTCTTGTAGAGAATAAGACAAGCAGCCTGGTGATATGGCATTCAGTCACCTACACACCAGGGTCACTGGGTGCCATTACCTGGAATGACTTCTACTGTTTTCAAGGTGGCACATGACCCCTGCCTAAGGCCAGCCTCAAACATCTAACCTCTGAACAACTTATTTTCTAGTCCTGGAAAACAAGGCCCCATGGGAAGTGGGCCTGGTCATCCACAGCAGGGCACTGAGCAACTGTCAGCAAGGCTTTCTCTTCTAGACCTGATGTTGGCCTCGGGAGTGTGAACAGCCTGGTGCTGGTGGAAGTTCTTAACCAGCCCACCCCAAACCCAAGAGAACAGAGCAGTAGCAGTAGCAGCAGCAGTAATAGCCCCAGGACAATTAACATAGCAAACATCAAAATACCAAAGACCCTGGCCTCCTTGCAGACAGCTCTCAGAGCTCTGGGTGAGGTTTCCTAGATCCTCTGCCAACCAGGACAAGTTCTCAGCACACACACTTCTGAAAGGCACCTAGAGCTGTTACTGGGCCTGTGCATCATGGAAAGCAGGGCTCTGTAATTTGTTATCTGAACCAGGAAACAGTCCTGTGCAGCCTCCTCAGCAATCCACATCATGGCCTACAGAGGACCCTCCCATGGTTTATGAGACTGCTCTGGTGATGGCAGCACTGCAGAGGTAGTGAATACAATACAGGCTCAGGGGTCTTAGATGCAGGGGCTCCATCTTGGTCCTACTGGGTAAGCAAGGTGGTTCCGGGAAAGCACTGCTAGAAGTGAGAAACCATCATACATTCTCCATTCCGAGCCCAGCTAGGCCTCAGATGACACTACCCTAACCAACACAGTGCATCACATGAGACTCAGGGCAGGACTCAGTGGCTGCTCTTGAGTTCCTCACCTGCAAAAAACACTGATGCAGAAACTGTGATGTGTTGGGTGATTGTGTTACACAGCTGTTGGCAACTTATACAAATGGTATGGGAGGCTTTTGCTTTAATGTGACTACTGCAGAATGTAGTTTCTAATGTATAGTGTGGCTCAGCATGGTTTTCAGTAGAGAAATTCCTGGCCTTACAGCCTTACCCTATAACATCTACATGTATATTTCTTTCCAACTTATTTAATTTTAAATTCTGGGATCAGATTAAGCAACTATAGAGAGTAGGCATTAAAAAGGTCTTTGTTAACAGTTTCTTTTGCAGGGAGCGGGGGAGTCAATTATGAAAAGTCAGTGGGAAAATCTGAGAAAAACCACAATGAACCCTGAGTCCTCTGAGGTGTCCGTCACTTTTTGGCCTGTTTTCCCACTGGCCATTTTCCTACCTGGGCATGCATTTTTAGAAGATAATTTCCACACCGTGTGTCCTCTGCAGAAGCCATAAGGCCCAGGACATTTGCAGCAACCTTATGGTGAGGGTCACCTGGATCCTGGGTCTTGACACTCTGTGAGTAAGACTGGGTCTTGGGAACAGAAGGAATTATGTACCACAAAGAGGATATATCTAGTTCTCAGGTCTTAGCATTCCATGGATGATGCCAATTCTGGGGACAGAGGAGCAGGTGTCACCCAGAAAGTATCTGGTCCATAGGTCTAAGCACTAGATGGGTTATGTCCATTCTGGGCACAGAAAGAGCAGCTATCACTTATCTAAACCTCAGCACTAGATGAAATCACACCAACCATGGGGAAGAAAAAGTAGAGGTCACCCAGAGGATAGCTGACCCACATGTCTCAGCACTCCAGTAAACAAGCCCTGGGCAGAAGGACAGGTATGAGACAGAGCCCAAGAATGCTTCTCACCTTGATATGCTCATGCAGCTGGGCCTCATGCTGTCGGGACAGCTGCTCATGCTGCCGCTGGAACTCAGCAATGAGAATCTGCCGCTGGATCTGCTGCTTCTGTTTCAGTGCTAGAAGCTCCTGCTGTAGCTGCTGTTCCCGCAGTGCGGGTTCCAAGGGCAGCGAAAACTGGTGGTCCAGGCGCAGGTCCATGGGTACTGCTGCAGGGGCCACTTGAAGAGGCAGTGCTGTAGCCACGTCCACTACGGAGAGAGCACAACAAAGTAGAAAATGTGTCACTGAGGCAGCAAGGCTAGCCTTGGGGTCTGGGTCCCTTCTTCCCTGTAAAGCCTAGATGACAACTATCAAGGGGTGTTGGTGGCCCAAAGGGCATCGTTTGTTCTTTGGCCAATGGTCTGACAGGCTCAAAGTACAAGGCTCAAGGATTCTGGACTCTGTCCTCAAGCACAAAGATCTCAGGGCAGTGGCAGATCTAGCTAGCTAGGAGACATACTTGCACCAAATTATTACTCTCCACCCTTTGCCAAAGTGGGAGGCCCTACTCTCAAAGGACCCCATTGCAGATCCAAGGCTCATCTGACGCCATATTGAAAAGTCAATAAATGGAAACTAGAGTAAAAGGCTCCGCTTAGCCATGCAAGGAGCCAAGTGCCAGTACTTGGATGGGCAAACCGCCTGTACTTTGCTTCTGCCCCTTCTCCTAATGAAGCCACTGCAGAGCTATGTATGAGACTCAAGAACAGTGTGTGCCATAGAAGTGGTCCAGATAGACACTCAAGCGGAGAGCCTGTTGCCATGGTAAAATGAGAACCCTCTTGAAAAACATGTTTACCCAACCGACTGCAGCCAATAAAGTGTGCTCCTGGCGGGCAGCATGAGCGTTCATCAGGGTGGCTTCTGCACTCACACTGAGCCCATGTTCTGCCAAGGAGAGGCCACCGTGATTCTGATTTAAAGCAGAAGCTGAGTCAGTATCAGTGCTCACTTACAAAATTAATTCCAAATTAAAGCAAGAGAAACAATGTGGAGGAAATGAAAGTTTTAAGTTACCAACACAGGGTCAGAGAGATGGTTAAGTGTGTGAGTAAAAGAACCTGCCATCACACCTGATAACTTGAGTTCAATCCCCAGCATCCACACAATGGAAGTAGAGAACCAACTCTTGAATGCTATCCTCTAACTTTTACAAGTGTGCCACAGCATGCATGACCTACCTACCCCCTAAAATGTACATATGAAAACACACAAAATTTTTAAAACATAATTAACGATAAAAGAATAAATTACCAACTTGATGAAGCAGCCCCTCTCCTATCAGAGGCTGTTATGAACAGTGTGTTATGCACAGGCTCCTTGGAACTAGAAAGTTCTAAACACAGTGAAGTGCCTGCTGCAGTACCTGTCAACAGGCAGCTCTGCAGATGTTCGCTGGGTTAAGGCAAAAAAAAGCCCTGTAGACCCTACCTCCCAACTGCCCTGGATGCAGTGCTTCCTCTGCCCACACACAAGCACTGAGTCCAAGGAAAGGAGGCAAGTACACTGCCGTCTGGAAGGGACTCAGTTTAGAGTTCAAGTGCAGTACTGGTGGCAGGTGCCTGACATCCAGCTCCTGGCCCTTATGTCTTGGCCTTGCCTACAGTTCTCTCTAATCGTGGCTATCCTATACCCTTTCTTCTTGCTAAATTCTTAGGGCTTTCTACTCACAAATGCAGGGTGGTCTTGGACCAAGACTTGCCTGAAGCCCTTTTCCTGGGTAAGCCATATTTGATAATCTTGAGCCCAGAGACTTGAGTAAGAAAGATGCCTGTTTCTTTTGGTCCCTGGCATTCCTGTAGCCACTCCACACAGCAACTCCCAAAGCTGGCCTCAGAAGATCCCTGGTCCCAGGATTTTTCCTTGTCCTTCTAGAGTAAAGATGGGAAGAGATCTAACAGTCAGCAGAACCTTGGTATTCTGCCTCAAGATACAACTCCCCTGGAGGAGAGTCCAGGAGACCAAGGAGGAGGCGGAGGTATAGTCATAATGTAGACTCCCTTGGGTTCACCAATGAAGCCACCATCTTCCCATCCCAGGTCCCTGCACCAACCTGGCTTGTGATCTGGCCCTGTGGTCACCACTAAATCCTCCAAGACTAGACTGACAGAGAGGTAGGAGCAGACAGAACCCAAGAAATACCCAGGCCTTGGGTCAGCAGCCTGCTTAGCCACGAGTACACCAAGCAACCATAAAGCAACTGGAGAGCCTCATGTCCAAAAAAACCCTGCTGTGGCCCATGAGCTAACCTCTCCTACCAAGCTCAGTGAAGTTCAGCCAAGACTTCGGCTCCTCATTATCAGTGAGGTAAGGCTTTGACTACTTACAGGGATGTCTGCACTTTCTTATCTTGGCTCAACCTAGGTACACTAGAAGCGCTTTTTAGTTGATGAATGCTTGCTCTACGGACAGGGCTCTCTCTCACACAGGAACAAGGACTGGCTTACTCGTCTTTCTGTTTTTGCAGGTGTTATAAAACAATATTATTTCCATGTTTACCCAGTTTCTCTTTTAAGGATAAGACACTATAGAGGGTAAGGAATTAAAGGGATGCCTTCCCGAAGGAGTCTTGGGGGAGCTTCTTCATCAGGGGCTGGCTGTGCTGTCCGACTGAACAACAGGTACTTCTTGCTGGGGTTTTATCTGTCCCCTATTTTGAACTCACAGACATGATCTTTTAACCTGTTAGTTTTATGGTTAAAAGAGACTGCCTCAAGCTAGTTAGTCTGCCCCTAACTGCCTGGCATAAGTCACATCATCTTTCTTAGTTATAGACACATATGGTCCTTGATGGGCTTAGTCTATGACCACTTTATTTTAGAATGTGAGTCAACTAGGGGTGAAAACTAGCCTATAATCAATCAATCATATATTCTTAGTGTCTAGTTAAGCAGTGTTAGTTTAGCTTAAATAAAAACCCATGAAAAATTAATGAAACCATGACATTGTCTCATAGTTTGTAAACTATCTTTTCCTGTGTGTTACCTCACTTGGTTCTGGGGAAGAGGGCACATGTGACTCCTCCTATAATTTTGCTGACATGACCTAAGATCTTATATATTAACAGGCTGTATCAAAGATGTTGGCCACAAGAGCATGCTACCTGCCCATTTCTAACTTTCACAGAGAGGTACCATTAGAAATGCCTAACATCTCTTTAAAAAACCAAATACAAAACCTTTAAAAGGATTGTTTTGGTTAACTTCAAGAACATGACAGGCTAATCATTTCTACTAATGTCTCCATATACTGGTAACAAGGATGGTGGGACTAGAGAGATGACTTAGAGCTTAAACGCACTTGCTGTCCTTCTAAAGGGCCAGATTTCAGTTTCCAGCACTCATGCTAAGTGGCTCACAACTGCCTATAAGAACTCCAGCTCCAAGGGATCTAATGCCTTCCTCTGGCCTCTGTGGGGCACAGTTGGTACAGAACTGAATGCTTAGGGGCTGGCAGGGCAGGGTGTGTAGAGGGCAGCTGGGATGGGATGAGCAGCTCCAGGCAGTGGCAAGACCAGGCTGCTCAACTGCTTCTTATCAGTCACAGGGCAGAATGATAACCAGCTGGAGCGATTTCCATAGTAGTACTTTGGCACTGAGGCTAGCCTTAGAGCCTGTTACAAGGAAAGCACATTCACGCTTGGTCCAAAGGATACTAATGTGAGTGTGGTAACAACTGAAGCTCTTTCTTCAGCCAGAGGCCAACTATGCAGCACTGATATTCTTCCTATGGCAATATAACCAGTGTAGCTCCTGACCTGCAGGTCAAGGCTGGTCAGCACCCCACCAAAGAATGTAAAAGGGTCACTGGGTTCTCTGAACAACAGTCAGTATGTGTGACTGAATGTGGGCAGGGTATACTCTTTGAAGAATAGGGGAGGACGCACTCCAAAGGTGCTTGTCATGTACTGAATACAGCTTTGTCGTAACAAACTAAAGCTTAGGACAAGGTGGAACAGATCATATTGTTTGCTTTGAATTTTGTTGTTTCTTCACTCAATATGCTCAGTTTACTGATGTTTTAGTTCCTAAGACACTATGTTTAAAGCTGTGTTTGAAACTGTAACCTTGGGTATTTAAGGTGCTCTAAATTTGTAAGCCAGACTGAAAGATAGATGAAATGTTACCATACCCACCACACAGGATAAACAATTAAGACTGCTGGACCCCCTCTTTACTCAAGAATCACCCATGTTTACTGCCACAAAGGTATCTGAACTTCCTGTACAGGTACCATCCATCCCAAAGGTAAATTTTTGCCCAGATCTTTTTTTGCATTCCTTTATACACGAAATGCATGATGGCCATTCCCCTGTTCCCTAATTTCCAGCAGCCCAAAGCTGAAGAAGAAGAAGCAAGGGCAGGGCTAGTTCCAAGTCCTCCTGTCCTGGGCTCTGTGCAGACTACAGATCTCTGGGGGAGGGTACCTACACTGGAGGGTTGAAGAGAAAGGGGCATCACTTTCACAGTCCAAGCAACATGAAGCAAGAAAGACCCATGTGAGAGCCCACTGAGACCACTCCTCAAGTCCACAGTGGGCCTGGGCTCAACTGTTCTACATGAAGAGCAGAGGGAGTGGTGCTGGGAGCCAACACTGTCTTCAGTGAAGTCTGCCAGTGAGCGGCAAGAAGCCTTTCCAAGTGTTGGGAAGGGACAGAAACACTGCCTTGACCTGCCTCCCGAAGTGCCAATTAGAACTTCACTCTTGGCTACAGAAATTGAAAGGAAGCAGATTAATGGCCCTTTGTTTCCTGCAACTCACATCCCATAGCTAGCTACTGTTGTTGCTTCCTCTCAAGTAAGGTCACTTCGGCAGACACAAAACGAGGCCTGGAACCCACACAAGCAAGGAGACTAGACCAAGGGCTCCTGAGAACATGGCCTGCCCACCCCCATAGCCATCATTAGGAGGCCAAGAGGCGTGGCTGTAGCCCAGCTCAAGTGCCAGTTACAGAGACCAAGGCCATGGTCCCCATTCACTCATGAGAGCATGGCCCTGGCAGTTGCGTCAAGAATGACTTGTGCTATTTCTGTATCAAAACCACTGGAAATGCCACAAGTTCCCAACAGAGGCTGTTGGGCTTTTGACCCAGGGTTCCACGACAAGAAAACAAAATCCTCTCTTCTCCAAGAACACAGATTCAAAACAAAACTGCCTGTATTCTCAGGAATATTCTATGGAGGGCTGAAAACTTCTCCATAGGCTGTGCTTTGAAAAGCTTATCAATACAATTGGACCTATGACGTCAGTGAGGACACAAAGACCACATTCAGTGCTCCAAGGAGAAAGACAGGTCTGCTGGGAGCAAGCCCTCCTACAGGAAAAGCCTCTTGCTCTCCGTCCCAGATCCTGTTTTCCATTACGTGGGTCACTCCTCTTACAGTGACACCACTTCACACCATCACACAGACACAGAAAGAAAGCAGCACTGTTTAGGAAACACACCGAGGCCGAGGGTCGCCTCAGTAAAGAATAACTCAATTCAGCTCCAGGGAAAAATAATAGATATTTCAACTATGGACCCATGGCTTCCTCTCACTGACATTTGCCTGTATGGGGGTGGGGAGAATTACTCTAACTCTTGCTGGCTTATGACCCTTCTCTGGAATGTTCATCTTTAAGTGTTTGGGGGCAACTTCAAAAGCACACAAAGCAAGGCCAGAGAAATGGCTTAGAGGGTGGATGTGAAGAGCTGAGTTCCAGCCTCTGACCATATGGTGGAAGGAAACCAATGAGTACAATGGACATGCCCACACACATGCATACACAAAATAAAGAACTGCTTTTTCAGAGTACACAAATCAGAGAGAACTGTGCAATGGACCCCTCCACGGGGTCCTCTGCATACCTTCTCCACATCTATCCATAATTCTTCCTTCACACCATTTTAACTGTACACATCTGACAAATGTCTCTGGAAGATTCTTATAGAACAGTAAGATACTGTCAGCATATCCCAATAAATTAGTAAGAATTCCATCTTATCAGCATCAGAAAGTCACCCCACTCTTCAGGGTCTTATGCTCTGTTTGAATCAGGACCCAGTTAGATCAAGCACTGCCAGAAAACTGTCTCCCAAAGCCACTGTAATCTACCAGCATATGTGAACACACACATGTGTACATGAACGCCTGTGCATGTGTGCATGTGCACACACACACACCCCAGCTGGAGATGCTGGCTACCTGCCCTGTACTTCTACTGATGATGCTTGCCTAGATCAATGAACTTCAGCCCTGGCTTTCTGTCTGTTCTTAGGGCTGGCAGATTTGGCTGTGATTTTCCAGCAAGAGCTGGGGTGCCTGGTGACAGGTGACTGAGACAGCCCAGGTGGGTGTTAGCAGCTAACCATGCCTGCTGCCAATAGCACTCTTCTGATTCTTCAGTTGCTTCTTCATGTGTTTGTTGGGGTCTTTCTATAAAAGCTCTCTGTCATTGACAGAGGGTTTTATAAGACAGGCAGAACAAGCGCTTAACTCCCCTTCCCTTTTTTTTTTGGGTCTAAGTCTTAAAAATGATGAGTGGTCTTGCAGTGTGGGTGGAGTATTTTACAATGTCCTATGTCCTAATGACCTGTATCCCTCTTAGCTGCAGATCTCAAAGATACGGAAACAGTCCTGTCCTCAGTCACAGGTAGTCTTGGGGTTGGCCCAAGTTCTGAACCACAAAGGTTTCAGAAGAGCTCTATTCTATGGGACATGATGGCCTGTTCTGGCTCTTCTTAAACTTTTCTTAGCCTTGATGTGGGTCACATGTTTAGCAACCAGACTGGCTATTGGGGTGAGTGCTATTATGGGGTGGGACTTAGGACATATTATGTTCTTACTGTCATTCTTGCACATTTCTAAAGTGAATGAAATTACACATGTGTTCCATCCTTCCTTGGAACTTCAGAGCACACAACTTATTAAAACTATCACTCACAAAGACTGAAAAGCCCTATCTAGACTCCACTCAAAATTCTGACTTATCTGCAATAGCCTCTCTTCCAAAGATGTCTGAAATGGAATTACAATTATTTAATATGCATGTGAGCATGCAGGTGCAGATATATGGAGGAGGTAGGGTGGAAATGTCTAAAGCACTTACCAAGGCAAACATCTAAGAATGTTTTGTAGGGAGCAGGCACAACACAGTGGCATTCCCTGAGGCTCACAGACAGGGAGGTCTTCTGTAACAACTTTCTTTGCCTCACTGCAATGCTTATATGTGATGCTAAGAAACTTTGTTAACAATTCACCAGAATAGAAATCATGCTTGAAAAGGAAAATAGCAATGATGGAAACAGGAAGCTTTGGGTTCTTTTCTTTTCAGCTGAAACCAAAATGTAAAGAAAGGTATTTGTGGGTACATATATGGAAAGGTTTCCATTTGGCAGTGGGCAGGAGAAACACATACTAAACACAGCTTATGTTAAATGTAATCTCTGAGCCAAGTTTCCCATGAACAGTTCCAGAAGCCAGTAATAGGCAGCACACTTTTCTAGGCACTGATTCACCCCACATTTCTGTCTTCTGGAATGGAAGGTAAGCTACTGTCTCCAATTCCTTGAGAAACACTGTTCCAGCTGGAAACAGGACAGCTGAACAGGCAGCCCCCTTTTCTTCCTGTTATCGTGGTCCATACCTTGCTTTGTCTGTAGGCTGGCCTGCTGGAAACTATATTCATGTGTATATTGACTTATTTCATGTGCATAAGGATTCCACAGAAGTCAGTACAACTGTGTCCTATGAGGCAGGTGGGAAATGTAACACATGTTGCTTAGATAAGTTACTCATGGACCACAAGTCCAGAAAAGGCCCCAGTATACACAACCAGCATCAAGAATCCTAAGGAATATTTACAGGCCAAGGACAGCTAGGACTTACAGCTTAGCAAGGGCAGCAATTCTTAGGGTGGGCAGAGGCAGGAACCAAGCCAAGGCCCAGGCTCCATCATCCCACTGCTGCCAGCTAGCCTCTGGGGCCCCCACTGCACTGACAGAATCTGGGTACCCTACAGATTGAGAGTCCATGTTCTGGAACCGATATTCCACTATCACGCACCTCCCTTTCAGCAGAAATGCTCAGAGATGTATGATAAAACACACCAGTCTAAGTCCCTCACTAAGACCTGCAGGAGGGCTTGCCTGGCCACTGGCACCTCCTTTTAGCTGAGACTTGGGTTCTATTCTTACCCAAAGGCTGATTCTCAACTACTGCTGGGATAGATAGCCTGAAGCTTGAGGACCACAGATGCATTCTCTTTCCTGAACAGTTCCTGTGCTCAGGAGCAGCCACCTACTTACCCAACCCTAGGAAAAACAGGAATAGCAGGAAAGTCCTGCCAAACCCTACTGTAGACTGGAGGTGGAAAAGAGAATCCTTGAAATGTTATTTTCACTATCTAAACAAAAGGCTACATTAACACCAGGTGTATCTCCCTCCCCAGCCAGTGCTTACCTCATTCACTTGCACCTCTCTCCTAAATAAAGGACATGTTTTTCCAGGCAGAAAAAGGCCCAAGTGAACCACAAATAAGGGGCAGTGTCATCACACTGAGCCAAAAGAGTTGTTACCAAACAAGGTGATCCTTTGTGGGTTTGTGCCTTTCGTATTCAGTGGGGTGATCCTCCATAGCCTCCTGCCTCCTGCAGACAGCCATAAAACACAAGGCCAGAGAGTGGCAACACCTACATCTGGTAGCTGACACACAGGGTCTAGAGGCAGGGACGTGCTCTTCAAGATTTCCAGTATGGAACTAAGATACAAGAAGACATGCAGGCATAGAGATGGCAAGGCAGTGACAGGTCATGGACCCTGGAGCCAGGTTTGAGTTCAAATCTAGGCCCATGTTTCTGAGAACTAAACTCTGTCCTGTGTCAATCAGTAATAATGGACACCTCCTCAGCCCAAAGGAACACTGATCTTCTGTAAGAAGTGCTGGGCATGAAGCTGGCACTGGTGTGCAGTCTGGCTCCACACCTGTACCAGGACATACTCCAGGAAAGGCACCATCCAGTCTGCAGCAACCAAGAGAGGCAGTAGAGGGCCGCTTGGTGAAACCGTACATGCTCGGTAGTCTTGACACTTGTTAGCTAGAAAGTGGGTCAAGAAAACACTTCTCCACATAGAGGTGAGAAAGATGGCAAGAGAAAGTCTAGCAGCCAGGACATCTGGGAGAGTCTGGGAAGGGCAGAGGGCTATATTGAACTGTTTCTGGTAACATGAATTCATGAAAGAAAAGCTTACTGACAAAAACAGGGGCAGGACGAGCCCACACAGCCTGTAGGACAGCCAGCTGCCATCCAGCTAGATCTAATCGTGCTCATGCAAGTAAGAGATCTGGAACAGCTAACATATCTGAAGTGCCCAGCTGGGGCAGCCAGTTCTACAGGCAGCACAGTGAGCTGTCTGAGGGAAGGCCAAGACAACACCTGGGGCCCAGAAAGCATCAGGGACAGGGGAATGTCCTGGGGGCAGCCCTCTTGAGAGAGAGGACATGGAAACAGATCTGGAAAGAATTCCCCACCTCCTTTTTAATAATCCATTTTAGGTTGACACAGGGTCAGGAATTAACAGACAAAGACATACTATCCAGAAGCCAGGCAATCTGACTGGCACACACAATGAGCAACCATGCTTGGGTGTCTTTTCTACTTTCTACTTACCAACAGCATGTGTCCTTTGGCCTTAACATTGCTCTTAAACTGGAGCAGCCCAGGGTTTGCCAACATAAGGGGTTGAACAGCCAAGGACTGCTTTCTTTAATAGGTATGGTGGTGGCTGCTGAAACCCAGGCATAAAAAGGGGAAGGAAAAAAAAAAGATGGCAGAGATGTTCTGGACTCCCAGAGGCAGTCCAAATCTCAGGAGATCCATGACAGGTGCAGAATGATGAGTCCCTCAAGATGGGACTCATCAAATTTGTGTCATGTCTATGCCTCAGGACCACACCAAACCCTTGGATGGAACAACCCTATTCTTAACTTAGACCACCTCAGACAGCTGGCCTTAAGGCAGGTTCCTTTGACTGCACATGATATGAGCTGAGCACACAGGTGATAGGTGGCCAAGAGCCAAGGGGGTAAAGAAGCAAAGTTCCTCACCAGCCTATCTCATGTAAGCAGAATTTGGGCCCTCCAGTTTTGTCAGGCACCAGTGACACTAAAGAAGTGAATAAGGCTTTCCTTGTCCTAAGTCTATAGTCCCTGGTTAGGTGTCTGAGGTCAGAGAGACTGATGCAGTCCAACACTCCCTACCCCTGCTGGGAAATAAAATGCTCTCTGTAGTATAGGAGAATGAGAGAAAGAGAAGCAGAATCCAGGCTACCCTCACATTCCTGGCTGAGCCATGGTCTAGAAGCACTGGTATAGGAGGGTTCTTCTCTATTTTGTGTGCTTTCATCGGTTAATAAAGAGAATGCCTGGCCTGTAAGATAGGACACAGCCTTTAGGTGGGCGGAGTAGACAGAACAGAGTTTGGGGAAGAAAGGAAGTGTGCGAGATGCCATGATGCTCCCGCTGGAGATGGATGCAGGTTAGACTTTTCTGGTAAGTCACCACCTTGTGGTGACACACAGATTATTAGGAATGGGTTAGTTTAAGATGTGAGGGCTAGCCAAGAAGAGGCTAGAGATAATGGGCCAGGCAGTATTTAAGTGAATATAATTGTCGTGTGGTTATTTCGGGAATAAGCTAGCTAGCGGTTGGGAGCCAGGCACTGGGAAAACGGCCCCACTTCTCGGCGGCGGGATACAGCCGCCCGCCTTTTACAACAAAGCACATAGTAAAGTGGCTTCTGTGAGGCTGGGCCTTGCTGAGGCCACACAAAGGAAACCAGCTCTGTGCAACAGTCTGCAGCCTCTGGCCAATTTATGGTGTGCTCAGCGAGTTCAAGCAGAGGGTCCCACACCACAGTCACAGTCCAGTGGGAATTCAGCCTGAATCTCAAGAAAACAGGAAACTGAATGCACCAAGTTCCACTGGAAAGGTGCCAATCTGTGGAAGGTTCTAGAACAGAGTGAAGACCTTGGGCAAATAGCTGGAGTAAGAGGCAGTGACCAGAGGGTTCTTGGCATCTGCCAACCAAAGAAATCTGCCAACATTGCTGCCCTTAGAATGCCTGTTTGGGGAAGAACAATGTGGTGAATCTGAATGTTTGTTCACAAAGGGGCTGAGTACTGCCCAGGACCAGGCCAGGCCCACCATGAGGGATCTGGCTTTTCTTTCAACAGTTAGGAAATGTGACATGCTGAGTACCTGCCCAGGCCTCTGGGACAGACGCACCCAAGTTTCCTCTGCAGCCCCAATGGAAGGCCCCGTGTGCTCTGAAGAAGTCTTGGCATGCCTTCCTCTAACCTCAGAAGCCCAAAGCTTCTTGGGAGTTCCAGTGTCCCATAGCACACCCAAGACTCCACAGTCTGGGGACATGGTGAGGCTCTCCTTTCTCGTCCACCCACTCATTTCCCTGTACACTCAGTCTTTCCGCCTGGCCATCCCACATGGCAGGAAGAGGCATGCTAACATATGTCTCAGTCCTGGAATTCAAGTTCCAGAGTAGGAGCTTGGATCTGCCAGAACTCTTAAAAGGCAAGATTTAAAAAAAAAAAAACAAAAAACCAAAAAAACTAACAGCTAAAAATTTCCAAAGTGGAAGATAAACACCTACAGACACAGAAAACACAACCAAGTGGAAAAATATAATACATTAAGAAAGACAGTCTCACAAAGAAACCACAGAGCCCCCAATACAAAGTTGATCCCCCCTCCACAATGTGAAAGTGAGCTCTTCCTACAGAGGTGCCATGGTAAAAGAAGCCCCTACAGGGGCTCACCGCTGGGGACACATTGGAGGGACAGCAGAAATGAACATATAAGTAACACTAACACATGTGGCCTGAAGTCAAAAAGCTGCAAGTGATGGACACCCCAATGAAGGAGCAATGGGCACTGAAGTGTGGACAAGGTAAGGTAGAGGTGGCTCTAAGAAACAAGCTAAAGAGGGCATGTTCCCTTGGTCAGGAGATATCCAGAGGCATTAAACCTGGCAGCAGTAAGAGGTGTATGGAAAAGGCAGAGAGAATTCTGAAGCAGCAGCATAGCTGGGGTCCTGCGGGACAACTACTGCTTCAAACAATGCCATATGGAGTGGAGTGGGGTGGGATGTGAGCCACAGAAGATTGTAAGTGGAAAGAAAGAAAGCCTCCTCTGCTCCTGACTCCAGAAATGCACACCTGACCACTTCCAGGCAGAAACACATAGTTAAATCTAGAAGTCTACCACAAGTAATCTCGATCTAGTTGGTCTCTAGACTCAACTTCCAAATGACAGGCAACAGGAAATAAAGATCTTTCAAATGATAGGATAGTGATGAACCCAAGCAAAGTATGGAACACAAAATTCCACTACAAGACTAACTACCTCCTGCAGATAAATCTCAAGAACACAGAATAAAATAAGGTAGGGAGGAGAAGACTATGGATTAATCAGGATATATGCTATGTACTAGCCATTAAGATGCTACCTGGACCCTGAGACAAACAGCAAACTTAAACTATTGCAGATATCCCCAGGGACATACAAACACTGAGTGAACATTTGATATGAAAGAGCTGTCACTCTTATCTAAGCCTGAAAATGATATCAATGGTATCGTACTTGCATTAGAAAAAAAAAATAGCCCTGTGCTGGTGGCCATGGCACATCCAGTACTGTGTGGGCAGAAGCAGAATGAATGAGTTCAAGGTTAGCCTTGTCTATATACCAAGGTCCAGGCCAGCCGAGGCTCCATCAGAAGACTCTGTTAAACAAGCAAGCAAGCAAACAGTCAAGTGTGTATATGAGAGAAAGAGGTATCTCAGTGTGTAAAGGCGCTTGGTGACAGGCCTGAAGACCCGAGTTTGATTCCTAGAACCATATAGAAGAAGAATGAACTTTCAAAGTGTATCATGTACAACAAACCAACAAGACAGTATTTCTCTTTGATGGACAAATGAGCAAAGCAGGAACATCATCTCTGACAATAAGAATACAGATTTATAAGTTAGAGCTATCATCTAGAAATTAGACAATATCAGAACAAATGCAAAAACAAAATGTATGAATGAAGATAGAAACATTCACTGCATGCTCATGCACCAACAAGTTTTAAAAAACGGATTCTTTGAAATGACTAAGAAGATGACAAACTTCTAATAACAAGGATTCGGAAAATAAAGAAAAGTCACAAATTAAGAGACAAGCCAAAGCATGTGGCAGTGAGTGAGCATATGCCACATGATGGGGCTCCATCTCAGGAACTGCATAAACATTTTTATTTACACATACACATACATAAAAAAGTTAGAAGCTAAAAAAAGACTGGTTACTTCAAGTACAGCAGAGATTTAAACCAATTTATTTTAAAATCAATGTAAAATAGGCACATTTCTAGAAAGCATAACATTCTAAGGTTGATAGACAAAAAAAGGCCAAAATAGTTCTATACTAGCATCATAATCTGAGACAATATTTCAAAATCTTTCCACAAAAATCATCCCCATGGCATTCCTAGAAAAGTTCCAACCAAGTGATCACCATTTTAAATAAAACTCTTCAAAGAAATATAAAAGTGTTTGGAGCCCTAGCTTACCCTACCAGGGAACAGAAATCGTCATCACAGAACTATACAAAGATATTGTGAGAAAGGAAGAATGATTCTGGTCTCGGCCACAAAATTCAAGTGACATTAGCCAGCTTTCCCCAGTAGTCTATATAAATCTAATGGACTCACATACGAGAGTTAAACCAAGCAGCAGTACACCACTGAAGACACATAGAAATGAAGTCACTACACTGTAATTGAGAGCATAAGATAAAGCTAGGAAAGGAGCATCACCCATAAAATCTCAGCAAACATGGCTTTGGCTTGAAGAAAGTAGAAGAGATATTCCCAGGGACTGACAGGAACCACTGGAGACCACTGTGCAAAAGACAAAAGACTTACTAAGCATGCTGTCACATAGGGTTATTTCTGTGGATAGGAACACAACTGTCTCTACTTATGCTTTAGACCACAACAAATACTACATGAAGGAAAATCTGATGACTTTCAGAGAATGTTAGTGAAAATATCCTCATATTTCAGAAATGAACTCAAGATGTAGAAGGAGCTTCTTGCCATGAAAGATTGAACCAATCTGAAGAGCAGGCCAGCGTCAGAAGACAGCCAAACCAGCTGTCTTAGTTAGATTTCTACTGCTGTGATAAAACACGACCAAAAGCAAAGTGTGAAGGAAAGGGTTTATTTCTTCATCATACAGCTGACAGTCCATCACCCAGAAGCCATGGCGGCAGGAACTGATGTAGAGACCATGGAGGAGTGTTGCTTACTGGCTTGTTCCCTCTTGCTTTCTCAGCCTGTATACAACCCAGAACTACCTCTTGCTCAGGGTAGTACAACCCACAAAGACCTGGGCACTCCCATATCAATCACTAATTAAAACAACACATTATGGAACTGCTTACAGGCCAATGTTCTGGAGGCATTTTCTCAACTCAGAGTCCTTCTTTCCAAATAACTCTAACTTGTGTCAATCTGACAATAAACTAGCCGGGACACTAGTCCTTACTAAAGGATTGCCCTCAGCATAGAAGCAAATTCTGTATGACAGTATGACCAAAAGGCTCAGAGGGAAGACACTCAAAGATGAAAGGAGAAACCACAGGCCTAATCACCACTGGTAGTTTGGTGATTCCAGACTTGTGCATCAGTCCATGCCCATCCAGTCTTATACCTATACCTTCAGAAAATACCAAGCACTGCAGAAATATTGAGCTGCTGTCATGGGATGTAGAACCTTCCGGAAAAACACTTGTTCTCTCAGAGAACTTAGTTTTGGTTCTAGGACCCAATGCTGTGACTGAGAGGTGGACTCAAGGACTTAAGCAGTAGAAGTTTAGACAGCAGAGTGACCATGGAGTGGGGAGCTGGTTTAAGAGGTAGGGACAGTGGGATCAGTCTTGCAAGTTAACATCATCTGGCACTAGCACACGAAATGGTACAGCTTTATTTAAAAACACTTTCTCATAGAAAGTATATTACATTTGTTTTTTTCTCTATACTCTACATCAGGTGGATTATACCAATTGATTTTTTTACAGTCTTATTATATAACCTGCATAAAATAAAATTCACCTATGCTAGATGTGCAGTTTATTGAGTTTTGGTACATGCATATACATTTCATTTTAAACCAACCTACTAGAAATTAAGTTAAGTAAAAACTTCTAAAACATATACATGAACTTATTTTTTTTCCTTGATCCCATTTGGTATAAACATAGAACTCTGGTTTTCACAGTCAAAATCACCAAATAATACAACTTAGCTAAGCATACTGGTCATAGTCCTCTGTATCTTCAGGAGGGCTCTTTCCCATGCTTCTAAGAGGAAGGTTCAACTACTCAGTGTGGTTCAAGATGACTGTACTGACTAATTTTATGTCAATTTAACACAGGCTTGTGTCATCTGAGAGGAGGGAACCTGGTTCAGAAAATGCCTCCATAGCACTGGGCTGTAGGAAGCCTACAAGGAGTCTTAACCTGGAGGTCAAACAATCTTATCACAGGGGTCACCTAAGATCATCAGAAAACAGACATTTAGATTAAAATTCATAATAGTTGCAAAATTAGTTATAAAATAGCAATGAAAATAATTTTATGGCTGGGGATACCACAATATGAGGAACTGTATTAAAGGGTCACAGTATTAGGAAGGCTGAGAATCACTGCTGTAGAGCATTTTCTTAATTAGTGCTTCATAGGGAAGGCCCAACCCACTGTGGTTGGTGCCACCCCTGGGTTGTGGTCCTAGGTTCTATAAGAAAGCAGGCTGAGCAAGCTGGGGTGAGGTCAGTAAACAGCACCCCCTCATAGCCTCTGTATCAGCTTCTGCCTCCATTCCGGCCTTGCTTGAGTTCTTACCCTCATTGCTTTTGATGATGAACTTTTATATGTGAATGAAATAAACCCTTTCCTCCACAACTTGCTTTTTTTTGATCATGGTGTTTTCAGCATAGCAATAAAATGGCCCAACCCTTTAGAGCCTCCTTGCCAGGCTTACTAAGCAAAGATACAGGAATGGAGTACACAGCTGACTTTATCCTAAGGTGGGAGAAATGCCAACAAATCTGCACTCGAACATGCCATGCCTTTCTGTCCCTATCTCACCTCTCAATGTGCTGAACTGCTAGTTGGAGTTCCCCAGCAGCTCCTATTTGCTGAGGATTTTTCCGAAGCAAATGCAGCTAACACTGCAAAGACAGGATTAAATTCCCAGCAGGGGGCTGCAGTGTAGTTTAGTGCTACAGGCTCCCCACCATCAGTGAAGCACTGAGGTTGTTCCCCAGCACTGCAAAGAATTTTAAATCAGCATCATTCAATTTTAAAAATAAAACTAAACCTCCCAGGCAGGGATTCACTCTTCCCCACTCTGTTTATAAAGACATGTCAGGCAGGTAGGTGTATTCAAGTTCTCGGATGCAATCCCCAGACTCCATATATTCAGGGACTTTCTATAAAAAATTGAGGGACCTTAGGTGGTGGTGGCACACACCTTTAATCCCAGGACTTGGGAGGCAGAGACTGACAGACTTCTGTGAGATGGAGCCTGGTATACAGAGTGAGTTCCAGGATCCTGTCTTGAAAAACAAAACAAAAAACAATAAAGCTGAGATAAATAAAGGCAACAGCAACATTGTCAGTAACAAATGGCACTGTGGTTGGACTGCTGTTTGTAGCTGCTGGCCCCTCAGTCTGGTCATCAGCCTGGAGCACGGGCACTCAAAATTGGCCCTTCAGAATGCAAACTGCTCAGAGACACTGGAGCAAGCTCTAAAAGCCAATGAGAGTATGTATAGAAGTGGTCTGGCTGCTTGATCTACTGAGGCATCAATCTGAAGCTTCATCCATGTCTTCCTAAAAAGAATGGTTACAGATGAATGAGAAGAGTCATCTTTTGAAGTTAAGAGATATTAGGAGTCCCAGTAACCTATAACTTAAACTGGAGGGACAAGTTCAAAGGGCCTTGGTCTTGTAGCCTCCTGAAAACTGCTTTGAGTAAAGTACTAGTTGGTGACACCGACCCCACCTGTCATTAAATGGCACTCAGAACAGAAGGGCAAGATATCATGTTAGGATTCTGAAAGCTAGTAAGCAGCTGGTCAGCCAGGACTGGCTACAAGGGTTCCAGAATAGCTAGACACCACCAGCTCTGCTCTCCCTCCTGTCTCCCTCTAAATGGGAAGCACCTTTCTTTCCCTAGAGCTTCCAGACTTGGTACTGCAGAGTGCTGACCTGAAAAAGGGCATTGAAGCCTATTACAACAGAAGCCAGAGCTTTGGACTAGGTCTGAGCCTAGGGAAGGAGTGGAAAGGATATTCCCTGGGCAGAGAGCCACAGTCTTGCCCATTATCCTTACCATGTGAGGGAGCTGGTTATTATGATCTGCTCCACTTGTTAGAGTTTAAGATCACATGGGAAAACACTCAAGTTTGAAACAGAACCAACTCCAAGTAAAGATGCTATGGTCGTTAGAACAGGTATGGCCCCCATAGACTCATGGGTTTGAGTGCTTGGCCTATAAAAAGTGGTACTGTTAGGAAATGTGGCCTTGACAGAAGAAGTGTGTCACTGTGGGAGGGGGGAAGGCTTGTAGGTCTCATATACTCAAGCTACGCCCAGTGTATACAGTTCACTTCCTGTTGCCTGCAGATCAAGATGTCAAACTCTCACCTCATTCTACAGCACCATGTCTGCCGGAATGTTACCATGTTTCCCTCCTTGACAATAATGGACTAAATCTCTGAACTGCAAGCCAGTTCCAATTAAATGGCTTTCTTTATAAGAGCTGCTATGGTTATGGTGTCTCTTCACAGCAACAGATGACAAAGGCGTCCTGGTGTCTTTGAAGCTAGTAGTCTCCAGCCCAAAAACTGTCTCCTGATGTATATTCCTTCACCAACTCTAAGTACTTACAGGTTGAGGATGTGGCTAAAACTTCCATGTCACTCACTCTCTGTGGACCCTCAGAAGCCAGGCACATGAGGCTGCCAGAGAGACAGAGGAGAGAACAGGAAGAAGGGGTAGAAGGCTGGTGTACCCCCAACCAAGTCCAGAACATTCATTTCCATGACTGGAGCCAGATGAATACCATCAAGTCACAGCCCCGTCCATATGTGTGACTTGGAAGCTTTACAAAGAAGATGTAACTGGTACAAATGTACACAGCTTAGAGGAGATATCAAAGGACACAGAGGGCAGAAGAACAAGAATGGATGGCTAGAAACAGCATCAATAGATGAGAACTTGCCCTTGACTTGGGATAACCAGGTCCACAAAGGATTGGTGCCATGGATTCAATAGCAGAGCTAATACTATGGTCACATCCATGTTTCCAGCTCGATGCCAGTTTATTTATGCCTTCCCCAACCCACCATGAAACACTGACAAAAATGAATTTCAGAAAAGGGGGAAAGACAGCTAACTTCCAAACACACAAGCTTGGTTCGTCCTCTCCAAACTCATGATGGCATTAGTCCCCAGTGTGAGCAAGAGGGGCAGGAATGTGTGGCACACTTTACTGAAGATCAAAGCGCTTCTAGTGGGCTCAGAGCTGTTCTCCAGAGGTTGGGAAGAAGGCACTATACCTTTCCATACTGCTTCTACCTTCTGCATTCCTCTGAATGAAGCAGTAGAAGCCCCGGGCACAGGCTGGCACCATGCTCTTGGACTTCCATATAAGTTAAAGCAAACATCTCTCCTGTGTAAAGTAACCAGTACTCTGACACTACAATGACAAAAAATTCTCACACAAACACATTCTATGACAGAGTACAGCCCACAAGCCTAAACATGCTACAAAAGAACCAAAAGCAATGAGACGCACAGAAACAAAAATCCAACTATAGGAAAAGAAATCCGTTCGTAACACTAAAATTCTGAATATATGTGAACAGCTATAAAATAAACATAACACACATAAAAAAAACTTAGAAATTTCTGGGTAGTAGTGGCACATACCTTTAATCCTAGCCCTCAGGAGGCAGAGGCAGGAGGATCTGCCAGCCTGATCTATACAGTGAGTTCCAGGAGAGTCACAGCCACAACTATTACACAGAGAAACCATGCCTCCAAAAACAAACAAAAAACAAAAACAACAACAACAAAATCATCCTCATCATCTTAGAAACTGTCTAAAATTGAGCACAGAAAACAATTCCCGGTCTTATACACTTGAATAGGAATAGTACTAATAATAACAACAGCAACAACCACAACCACAGTTATCTAAATAAGAACAGAACCCAGGGGGACAAAGTAGTAAAAATAAAGCACAAGAGAGGTCACAAAGATACCACTAAGTTCTTCCATGCACTGTTAGGAAGGAAAGGGACCAAGTTAAAAAAAAAAAAAAGAGTTCTTAAGAAAGCCCTAGGAACTATGATAGCTCCCACCAACAAAACTACAGGTATCGGCTTGGTCCAAGAAACCTATCAACAATAACAACAAAAGGCAAACACATGGGAAGGGTTTTAGGATGATTCCTTTGGCTGATCAGAGGCTGTCATTCTGTGTACTCTCTTCCACCTTCAACTACATTTCCAGGCATGTTGACAACAGGACACAGCAGCCTTTCAACCATAGAGTAGCCACTTCCACATGTCAGTATTCTTAAGTGTCCTCCTGCCAGCCAGAGTGGCTATGGACAGAGTGTCATTTTGACAGGGACACTCAGTGTGGTCCATTTTTTTTTAAGACTCTTATCAAACAACAAGTACAAATTTAATCCTGATGATGCTGAAGACATCTAAGGGACAAAATTGTCTTTACAAATCACTTCCAAGGATCTTTGTCAACAACATAGCAGGCTTTACTCACATGGGTGCCCAAATTTGACTCAGACAGACCACAGTTCTCTCCCAGAGACACACATAACTCTGACTACCTGTTTGAGGAGTGCCTAGTACCACACCTGCTTCAGGTGAGGGGCACCACTATGCTACAAGGAAGGCACACCTGACTGTCTCATTGCAATTGTCTTGTATTCCTGACACTATGATATTATTTGGAGAGTAGCAACTAGTGGGGCTGGAAACTAGAGCCTCACACAGCCTAGACAGTGCTTTGCACACATAAAATCCTCCATGCTGGCTGGAAACAGCAAGAGTCCACCTGAAGGTGGCTAACCATCTGGGCTGCTCTGCTAAACAGTAAAGTCAGGGGTAGATTCCTCTTGCTGCCTATTTCAGAACTACCCTCAAGGTTCTCTAGAAAAGTCCTTGTAATATTCCAAATTCATTCTGTATCCACCAAGAAGAAAAACCTATCTTATGCAAGTAGAAGACTTGCAAGCATATATGAACAAGAACTATAAAGTCTGGTGCAGTGGGTGACAGTTTTGGAGACACACACAAAGTTGCACACTTCCTGAAAACTATGTACCGTCAGGCCTTACCTATCAAAAGACAATGAATGTGCCCCCACACTTTCATGTGTGAGTAGTGCTACCAAAGACAGGCAGAATCTCCAGAGATAACACAAATGGGCAGAACCCATACACTGGAGACTTGGCTGCAATGATGTTATTGGGAAGGAATTCTAACACAGTACAATTACACAAAAACATTCAAAATAGCATTTTATTGTTGAACACTGGCTCACTCATGGCCACAGTCATGCTCTTACAGGTGGAAAATTACAGGCTGTAGAGTTGGCAGCAGCCAACTTAGTCCTCACCTCTAAGTGTTAAAGTTGGTCTAGCCAGGGCCCTGGGAAAAGTTCTTCCCCAAAACACTGCTGGACTTGCACACAGCAGCATACATCTCAGGCCACCTCTGAAAGCAATCTCATTACCCTAGACTCAAGGGGTAAAAAATGTATTATTGGAAAATTAAAAATAGTCGCAGTAGTCTGGGAAGGGTACCAAATCTGTACTGTCTTTGCCATCTCAGTTACATAAGGTCAATATTACATAAGAACACAGAATTTCAGAATTTCCTTCCTGGCAACCTCCAAACACTTGGTTATGCATTTCACCTAGCAGCTGAGCCACAGTAGGAACAACTATTACCCAACACAAACAGCAGAAATATGTAAAAATAGATGCTTCTTGCACTTGGTGGAAGGAGAGAATGGAACGAAGTTGCATTGTTGCGGTAGTGGGCCTCCTCCAGTTTCCTCCCATCAAAGCAGCAAGGGCATTCAACCTGAGCTTTCTGGAAATCAATTTGACCTCACCTGACTTCAGATGGCCAAAGAGGAATGCAGCATTCTTCAAGGGCTTCCTGGGTTCCTAGGGATAGAAACAGTCCAAAAAGCAGCTGGAAATCTGGTGTATGTTGGTAGTTCAGATGTCGGCATCTAGAAGAATCTCATGGGAGCTTGTTGTGAGTCAGCCACCAGACAAATGAGTGACCTTGGGGAAGTTACTTGGCCTGCCAGTCTATTTCCTAACCTGTACCTACTGAGGTACTTCCTGCAAGACTGACACCGCAGAGAACACATGGCACTTAGATGAAGGACGCGCCTGTGTCATCAGTGTCATCACTTATACTGAGCTGCTTAAGTGAAGGACGAGCTTGTGAAAGGGGACAGTTGTCATCACTTACACTGACCTACCAGAGCTGGGCCCTGAAAATGTCCCCCTGAAATCTATGGCACCTGGTTCTTCATATGTGGACACCCACTCTCTTTGGGATTAACTTAGTCCAGTGGCACAGTCTCTGGCAAATCAGCAACACAATGTTCTGCTGCCTCATATAGACAGCTTCTGCAGACTACACTGGGAACAAAGGCTCTTTGGTGGCCTTGAGTGAAACCATATTTGCCTCCAAGGTTCAATTCTGTGCTGTTTGAATGTTCTCACAGCCCTCTACCTGTCCAGGAAGCCTCTCAAGTTTACGCTCAGATTCACAATGATTCTCCATAATGGATGGAAGATGACCTCTGATAGGAAGGTGGAAGATCCATGAAGGTACATCTAATTACCACAGTCAATTAACATGACTCCACCTTCCAAGTGCTTCAAGCCAATCCCAGTCTAGCTTCACCTCTGCTATCTCCCTCACATTCCAAGCAGAGGCATAACCTGAGAATCCCACTGACTGCCAGATATTTCTAGCCCCAATAATTTTTTTCTCCTCCCACCGTACCTATTAGCTGTGACACCATCCCATCTAGTTTTTCTCTGGTGGGTCTTCCTCCCTAGTGTCCCTGTCCCAGGTGGCTACCTCCCATCATCCTCCACAGCACCAGCCAGGTTATATCCCTGCCCAGAACTTCCAGGAGTCTCTCTCCTCTACCTAAAGGCTAATGCCTAGGATATTGGCAAGTGACTAGTTTTCCTGTGAGGAAATAGAAACTGTCATCAAAAGCCTCCCAAACAAAAAAAGCCCAGGAC
>JAQHUG010000148.1:3277100-3298355 GCA_028555095.1 Dicrostonyx torquatus
CCATCTTAAGGAAGCAGGGGGAGGGCAGTGGGGTAGTGGGGGAGCGGGAGGGCCGGGAACAAGGGGAGTAAATGTGTTTATTTGGATGTCCTTGTTCTTCTTAGGCTGAACATTTATTTATTTATTTATTTTGATAGAAGAGTTTAGGTAATACCCCTCCCTCTAGGTAGGAATGAGATGGCTTTTGATAAGTTCCTATTTGTGATATTTAATTTATAAAATGTTACATCAATACTTTGTAAGCATTTATGTTTCTCGTTATTTTTAGATGTCTTATGATTCTTTAAAAATGATAATTAGGTATTTTTACAGTCTGAATGTATGAGTTTTCCAGTAGACCTTTGCTAGTATACTAGCTTACTGTAGCATGTTAGAAGTTATTGACACTTTGGAGTTTGGGAGACCGTTTGTCTTATGGGTCCGCTCTTTGAGGCTTCAATTTGTATAGAATTGAAGAAACGGTCAGGTGCTAAATGCCATGGGAAGTAACAAGATAGCGAGGAAGATGGACTCTAGAGGGCTGTCCAGGAAACCATAGACTAGCTCATCCTTCACTCAGTCATTCCTGTAAGTTGGAGTTACTCTGCCCTTAGCTTTTGGAATATGTGTATGGACGACTCAAACAGAGATCCTTGTTTTTGTGGCACTAGACTGTGCTTAGAGGAAGGGACAGCCAAGTCAGAGAGTGACAGTGGGGCAGGATCTTACTGGGAGGAGGTTGGAGATTTCTTGAGAAGCTGGCATGATTTCAGCAATATTGGATGGTGGAACTGGTCAGGATTGAGGAATACTACTGAGGGATATTGGTGACTGGGAGGTGCCAGCCTTTTCACATACCCTAATACCAGCTAGCAGGCTGGAGAGGCAGGGCAGAAAAGTGCTGGCCATGTTATGGCACCATTACTAGTCCACAAGGAAGGTGGTGCGGGGGATGAGAAAATGCACATAGGCACAAAGAAAGGGAATCTATAGGAAAGGATGGGCTCTTGGAAGGCAAACTGGAGGTACTAGGGCCAGAATGACCTAGAGTTCCCATTAGCTCTCCTTTCAGTCAACAGACACAGTCCAGCTGAAAACATGAAGGAAGGGGAGTGGCCAGGCATGCAGGAAAAAGGGAGTAAGATACAGCCCAGGCTGCTTACAATGCTCAGGAGGCCTTAATGAGATAGAGATGGCATCCCCTACCTCAAACTCTTTACCAACCTGCTTCTGCTCTCTGCTCCAGCCAAACACTTAGCCCATTAGTCAAGAGGCCCCTTGATCTATGTACTGGGGTTCTGGTTCTACATGGGAGCCACTTGGGAACACAGAGACCTGAGGGTTCAACCAAGTATACAGGGTATGGCCCCAAAGGGATTCTCCCTTAAAGGTAACCAATTGTTGAAAGTAGGAAACATTATACAAAGCTAATATGTAACTACTGAAAACTAATGCCACACCCCAGCTATCTAAGGTGGACAAGGGCTGACAAAATCCTATTGCATGTCTTGGCTGATTTACCCAAGATACCAAATTCTTAAAACCTATAATAAAAATTGGTGATAAACACAGGTTCAAAGTGCGTTGAGCACAAATGATGTCACATAAACCTGACTCTGTACACTAGTCCTGTCATAAATGACACTTCTGATCCACAGCGCCAAGAAGCAAACCCTTCCTAACTGCCTGGAACTCTCAAAGACCCATGGAAAATGCAGCTAGTTTTCCATCCTTTGTTCAGACAAAGACCTGGAGGTTACTCCCAAGGCCACTGCACATTTCCTTTTTAAAAGTAAGAAATGGGGTGGGAGGGGGATTGAGAAACAGGTTAACAGACAAAATGCTTACTGTGCAGGCATGAGGACTTGAGATCAATCTCTAGAAAATATATAAAAAGCTGAGCATGGTGGTGAGTACATGAGATTCTACAACTGAGGAAGAAGAGGACCCTCAGGGCTTGCCAGCCTAGTCTAATCCCAGACCTCTAGGTTCCATATCAGGAAAGGTAGATGAGTGCAAAAGAACACAAAGGTTGACCTTTGACATTACACACAGGCACATTTATACAAACAAGTACATACATATATAGCCACCCCTCCCCCACCCACCACACAAACACACCAACCAGTTACATCGCACACGATGAGAACAGTTTGCTTTGGACAGTATTTTGTTTGCAGTATTCAGCACTAAAACGAGAGCTATCTACCTACCTTTCCCGACTCATATAACATCCTGTGGTGGACAAGGAGTTTTTCCAATCTGTATCTGCAGCTGTAGTTGCAGCAACACAGAACTGTTTACACTGTGAGAAGTGTAAACAACCCCATATTCACCCAAAAGGGAAAGGCTGCTTTCTTTCTCCCTGGGCACTGAGGTGGTAAAGGAACCCAGCTGGGAAACAGGCTGGCAGAGCAGAGAAGGGCAAGGTGCAGGGTCTTGGGGGGTGGGGGAGCGACAGTCAGTCAAAAGAGGGCACATTTAAAGCCAGCAGCACTTCACTGGTAAACCATAGCAGTGAACACAATAAGAGTGGTAGGTGGGTTGTTTAAAGAGATACAAGACCCATACAAACAAATGGAAGTAGAAGATAACACAGCAGCAAGCATATTCTTACAAGCAATTGGACAGAACTTGGTTCTGAAACATTCGAACAGGTTCTGGAACAGTGTCTCTTCAGACACAGAATGGTTCAAAAACCACAAGAAACGTGGTTCAGCTATGAAGTTCTCAGAGGCACAGCAATGGCAAGGCAGAAGAGAGCCCAGACCACTGGTCTGCCATACTCGCACCACTGATGAAGCCAGAGATCCCTTTCTACAGAGGAAGAAACACAGATCAGAAGGCAGGCTGAGTGGAGGTTGTAGGCTACCTGTTGAGATGTTTGATCTCTTGCCCATGCCACAATGAGGTTAGAGAGGTTCAACGAGACTGGAAGTATAAGCTGTTAGAACTGGCCAGAGCCTTGAAGGGCCTCGTCAGCTTCCCAGATATAAAAAAGACCCCAGAGAGAAAAGGAGACAGAAAACAGAAACAGCATGCAGGCGCATAGCCAGAGAAGGACCCAAAGCATAACTCTTCACCCACTGCAGTCAGCAATAACACATCAGAGTGGACTGGGAGGTCAGCTCTTGAAAAGTAGCTGTACCTCACATCTCAACCAGTCACCTCCCTCATTGGTTAAGCACAGGGTTGTGGTGAAGGGTTGGCAGGCCCAAAAGATATTGCTAAGCACCTTACTCCGTACTAGGTAACTCACCACCCCAGATCCCTCTGCTGGACTACTCCCCTTACATCCTCACCCTTGCTGATTCCATCTACCAAGAACCCATGAGACTCTCATCCTAGCTTTTCCACTCATCTTCTCCATGTAGGCTGCTTGCTTCATCTGCAATTCATCCTGTTAGGGACATCTTCACAAAGCCTCTGGGATGGGCTAGAAAGTAGTAAAACCCAGAGAGGAGGGGCAAGCTGGCCAGAGGAAAAAAGAAGTCAGAATGCAACAGGGACACAAGATAGTGTCTTGGGTGGGCTCAGGACATGTCTTTTTCTGCTTCCTTCAATACTGAGTCCAAAGCAGAAGGAGAGAGGGGGGAAAAAACAGGACATGAACACACAGTGCCCCTATGAGACTGCCTCGGTAGTAGAAAGCAAAAGCAAAGAACAGAGCAGGGCTACTTTGAGCTGGGAGAACAGGGTGACCTGGGTGGCCTGCCTTTGGGAATTTCTTTGACAGAGTAAATCTTAAACTCCCAAGAAAAACTCCAATTTGAGTACTCATCAGCACTGCACCAAGGGAGCAGGTGGTGCCAAAGAATTTATAAGGGCAGCTCCTAGTCCTAAATTCTTGCTGCAAAGTAGCAAGGCTTGTTTATCTCACTTGTGCTCATGAATGCAGGACAAGAAATGGTCTGGAGATGAGATGTGATTGGCAATGAGGATTGCCAGGGCACTTTTCTTACTCAAGTGAAAGGATGCATGCTTACAAGGGACACATTCTCATGCAATGTTAGAAAATAGGTAAGATTATCTCAATTTTCAGGAATACAGCACAAAGTGATGACACAAAGCACACTTAATGTTTCCATATTTAAAAATGCAACATGAAAATATATTTCACACCAATTTTTAAAGTCTTTTGTATCCCAAGCATATTATTTCTGTAAGGCATTTAATAGTTGATTAAAGTGACCAAAATGGGGTTGAAAGCATGCATGTCCTCTATACTAGTGGCTTCTCAGACACATGCTAACATGTAGGCTCCACGAGATGTTCACTTCTTCAATATAGGCTTAAAGTCACACTGCAAACACGCTGACCTTCAACACAGCAAAATGGGCCATACATGCCAGGAAACAAAAAGGAGCTTAGCTACAGAGGTAAAAGAGGACAGCAAATTTCATGGGGATAACCCTTGCTGATACACCATCCTGGAGCAGAGAAAGAAAACGAGGATAACAAGCACAGAAAACACTTGGTTCCTGAGCTGGCACATCATAGCTACATCCCACGCCATCTTCAGTACTAGTCAGTGTGACATTAAGAGAAGACATTTATTGAAAAACTACTAGAAAGCTAACACATATATTTGAACTTCATGAGAACTCTGCAAGGAAGCATTATCATTCATGTCTGACGAATGAAAAACAAAACCTAGGTACTCAACAATGGAACTCACAGCGACAGCAGCAGTCTGAATGCAGGTCAGACAGCAGCACTGCAAGCCACAGCCCGCCTCACACTAAGCAACAAGCTCTCAAAGAGAACGTTGTGCTTTTCATGGCCCAAAAGCTAACACAAAGCTTTCTGGTTTTCTTAGAAACTATGTTTATTTAACATTTTTCTTCATTACCCATAAGGGCATGTGAGAAATTCTTATTTCAGTCCATACTCGGCAAACACTAGGAAACTATCTCCAAACACCCAAACTATGACAGACAAAATGACTTGAGCAAACTGAACTAGAGAGAAAGTGAAAGTCAAAATTTCTCAAAAAGTCAAACTTTTAAAAGTTGGCCATTTTCATGAACTATTTAGGAGTTCTCCTACCTGTGCTTAATGTTCTATGGTAAAGCCATAAAGTGTGACAGAAGAGAAAGAAAGGCAGAGCCCAGGTGACAAGAACCTGCTGAAATGCCATCTGAGTTAGCACCAAGCTCAAAACACTTGGCTCCTATCACACTTCCACTTCTAAAGTGGCCTGCGCCTCTCTCTCATCACCTCAGTAAAGCAGGGTTTCAAAGCACACACAAGTGTGTTGACTTACCCGTGCTGGACATGTGGTTCACACGGGCAGGATTCAGCAGCTCCACCGGCTGGTCTCGGCCAGAAAGTCCATCTGAGAAGAGAAGACACTAGCTTCAGAACCAGCAAGTTGAGCAGAAAGCTTTTGGCAATGAATGGTTACTGGAAAGTATGTGTGCCCCCTCCTCCAGAGCCACCAGCCCCACCTACCTTCTTTTAAAGGACAGTTTCAATTCCAGCACTGATTATTTTTACTTGTCAGAGAAAATGAAAGGCTCTTTGTAGAATAATCAAAACAGCCCCTAGCTGAGATATGGTGAACTGGGATTCCTGAGGGCATCTGGTTGAGCTAGCAGGGCTGACTTATATTTGGCCCAGACTGGGCTTATCAGAAGAGGGTTTTTCTGCAGAGACCACAGGCATTAAGATAAAGAGCTCCCCATCTTGTAAGATAACAATGAAGGGTCTGGACTTAGACAGAAACAAAGCAGCTGGGGCACATGTAGCAGTCACAAGAAGCAGGGTGCTGGGGTACTCCAAGCAGTCTTGGGGAATGCCTTGCCAGCACTAGTGGCCTAACAGAGATTGCACAATCATTTCTTTGAAATCCATTTTTAGATCATATTCAGGAACTAATCTGGCTATTCTGACTTGAGGCATGAATAAGACTGGAACCCACCCACCACCAAAGCCTGACACAGAATGGATGTATACCTCCTGGTACCTCTGTGTTCCCCAAACATGAAGGAAAGGAGACCCACAAAACCTCACAGAACCAGACTTTTCCTTTAAAATCCGCTTGTTCTGCAGTGACGTGCATGCTATTGCAGACCCGCAGCAGCATTCACCCATGACAGTGCAGTCATGTAGCTCCCAGAGAGAGGGTTTCAAAGCAGAAAACAAACAGATAACATCAAGCCAAGCAAGGGAGCCAACCTGTGCATCCATGGAGGAATTCCAACTCGAAGACAGAAAGAAGCCTTGGCCCCAGAGACCCAAAGCATGCCTTTCCACGGACTAGATGGCAACATGCAAGAGGTCATCTGAATCACACAGGAGACAGAATGGGACTGCTCCTCTGCACCACTCAGAATCAAGGTCTAGCAACTCTAGCATTTCATAAAAATCAGAAGAAGCCCACTGAGCCTATCTGGGGTACTGTGATCTATGCTCCAGGGAAGACTCAGAAGTCACTAACACATTTTAAGGCAACCACTAGTTCCAAACAATCACCCTGCCACTTATAGGCTGAAGGCTTTCTCAAGAGCATGGCCACCTGAAAGGGCCTGACTTAAGAATTGTAAAGCCAACAGTCTCCTCAAACCTTTATGACTACTCAGAAAGAAACCTCGAGCAGAAGAAAATACTTCCTTAGCCTTTCTTTCCTTCAAAGAAGTAAATGTTCATTGTAGAAAGCAGTAAAATGCCCCAAAAGGGGCATGTATGTATGTATGTGGTGTGTGTGTATCTATGTATTAAAACATTTTAAATCCACCATGAAATCCAAAGGCCACCTAGGCTGTTGCAGATTTCCAACTGCTAAGTCAGGAGCAAGTGCAGGGAAACCTCCAGCCTTACTCTGAGGACCCCTTAGGGTTCTTTTTGTTCCTGCTACCAGTGCATCAGCAGAAGGCTTCTACCAGTCTCCTCTATTTCCACCTATACTTCCATCTGGGAAAATTCCAGGTTTAGTAGCTGACCAGTTAGGAGCACTCCAACCCTGGTACAGTATGCCAGCAGGTGTTAGGACCGTTCTGGAGTGTGGGCTTGAGTTGGTGTCTGCCCTGAGCTCTGAAGGCCCAATGACTCTGGATGACACACAGGTGCCTATTACACTCCCACAAGAAACTTCACATTTCAAAATGGCTGGTGCACAGTTTAAGTTTCACAAAGTCTCTCTGTGTTCCTGTATATTTTCATCAATATGTGGTGTGACTGAGCCTTGGCCCATATACAGGATCTCTTGGCTTTTTACTGGTATATAGCTCTTAGCCTTCAGGATAATGTTTACTGTGCAGACAAAGTGCTGTCTCGCCTCCGACAACAATACAACGATAACGTGGATTCTACATATAATTCAGACCTTAAGCTTGACATGTTCCAGCCTGTCCTAAAACAGTGTATGTTGTACCCTGACACCCACTGACTATGCTACCAGCTGAGTGAACCTTCTGATTTAACTCTGACATTATCTACCTATTGCTCACATTGACCCTAATATAGAGACTGGGACAACTTCAAGTCTAAAATATAAAATATAAAAAATAAAATAATAATAATAATAGCAGCTTATTTTAGAAACAAACAAAAAGTTTATATCTTAAATTTCATTCTGAATACAGGATGAAAACTTGAGTTTTCTTTCCCAAGATGTGAGCCAAACTTTGTCCTGCATATCCACACTGGGGATGTGCTGCCTACTTGTTACTCAGCTATTGAGCAGCTGTTTCTGCTACCTACCTGGCCAACTGCATGGTACTGCAAAGCCTGCGTTCAACTAACTCTTGTTTTACTTAACAGCAGTCACAAAGCACAAGAGAAGTCATGTGAGCAATTCAGGCACACCAAGGAAAAGCTGCAAAGCCCACTTAGTCCACCTCACTATTACCATAAGAGGGTGAGTGGCACACAGGACAGTGTTTTGAAAGGGATCACACACAGAACTTCCATAAATGCTTTGTTATGTTTGGTCTACTGTATATATTAGCTGTTACTCTTTTGATTTATGAATTAAACCTTATTACTGGTACATGTGGACAGAAAAAAAATAGCACTTACAGGAATCAGAACCCTCTGTGGTTTTGGCATTCACATCTTGAAAAGCAACCTCATGAATTCGGAGGCAGCTGTCTTTGCACTCCATGTTTATTATTAAAGATAAAAATAAATACCCATATGAAGGTGTACATGATCCCCAAATCCCCAGGTATAGAACTGGGGTGGTTTTGAGATTAGTTTTGACTGTCAGTCTGACAATCTATAATCACATGGATAGGCAGTCTTAACAAAGAATTATCTAGATCAGGTGGGTCTGTGGGAGTGTCCATGAGGGGTTGTTTTGATTGCTAATTGATTTCTCCCAATAATTGTTTCAGTCAGACTGCTTATCACAGCATCAGAAAGGAAACTAGAACAGTGATCATTCATCCTCATCCTGACTAACAGACCAGGCAACACACTCAACTTTACCAAACGAGATTTTATGAGCCAATCTCTAGTCTTCTTGCTCTCACCTTTATATACTAGATCAGTGGGTAGAGTTGGCAGCTCCAATCCTGGAATCAGACTAGTAATCAGACTCCAAGTCATCTCACTAGCCTAAACTGGATATGAATGAAGAAGAACCAAAGACATTCTACTGCTCAGAAAATCTCAAAGACTTCAAGGGCCCAACGCCAGGATCTGGACCAAAAGTCATATTCTGTTTTTCTTTTACTGGGGAGACTGCTGCACTCTAAAAATGGTATCCAAGTCCATAGTCCTGCATCTTCACATCTTTGAGTACCAGCCTCAAGACAGCTGGAATCCAATCATGGATTCAGCACTATTGTGATAGGATATGTTGGTCTCCAAGGTAAGAAGCGACTCTGAGAAGAGGATCATCTGCAAACACACATCAACTCTAGGAGGCTGAAACTCCCAGAGTCACTTGCAGAACTCTCCTCCTTTGGGTTTCTTCATGAACCTTTCTTCATTCAGCTGTTCACAGTAAGCCAACTGCATCCTGTGCAGGGTGTGTTGCACACGGCATGGTGAAGCACAATGTTTTGTTTCTTGTTGTTTTTGTTTGTTTGTTTTTCATGAGAACAGCCAAGAGGTCTGGTCTTTTACCATCAGTCAATAGACTATTGTGTTGCAGCTGGCAACTCAATGCTCAGTCAGCTTGCTGGTCTTGCGCCCAGTACCACACCTTCCTGCCCACAATAGTTCTGTACAGTTTTTGATACATTCTTCTCTAGAAGCAGCCAGAGTAATAGTGGCCCCTGACTATCAAATTCACAGAAATCTGTTCCTGAACCTCCCACTGCTCCCACACAGAAGAGAACCACAGCCTGATTGCGCCTGTGACCCTATTAAGTCTCTCAGAGTTGCTTTAAAGTATTTGGTGTCAAACTCTCTAAGTGTTTGATATTTTCACTACAATATTAAAAACATTATTAAAACATAAAAGTTTTTAAACTTTTTAAACATTTTAAATTTCTACTTTAGTTCGCTGGTGCATATGAGCGATGGGCATCCTTGGATCTTGTTAAACTCTGACCCCTCCACGCATCGCTTGTCTCAAGCTCTCGACACTGAAAGTGGCAGTCCTGTTGCTCCCTTCCCAAACTACAGTACTAGGCTGGGGCTAACAGCACTAAGAGAGTGGGTAAGGACTCCTGCCCTGTTTCTAGTCTTCCTGGCAATGTTTTGGCAAGAAGCATAGCACCTGTTGTAGGTTTCTGACTGGTAACTTTTACCATGCTGAGGAAGCTGCCTGGCGTTTCTGGTTTGCCAAGACTAATCTTTAATCAGGTATGTTTACTTGATATATTTAACTTTTCTGCTTCAATCCAGACCACTGAAACTCCCCCCTCCATCTGGAAATATCTCAAATGGAGACAATGTTGTTTCCCTTGGGAAAAGACCTGGTCAAGTTAGTTGAGGTCAGGGACAGTAAGAAGTTAGAGTGAGGAAATCACCTCCACTCTGGAGTCAAATCTTTCATACTCCTCTCAGGCTTAGTGTCACACTTCAACCCATTTTCACAATCAAACAAGAAATATTCTAAAGCTGTTTGATACAGGAAAAGCCGAGGGCATTTATGATGAATGAATAATATGTTCTTTCTTCTGAAGATGTTTTCAGACATACAGTTAATAGAGAACCTATGGATAAGTGGCAGCCATAATTCGGTCTTATGGTATTGAGTCTTTCAGCCCATTGAACTTTTTAAAAACAATCTTTACAACAGTTGTGGGTTCCAAGAATAAAGGTGGCCTGATTCTTTATGTACCTTGTTAGCACCTACTTTAAGATGGTTTATGCCAGCATTTGCTCACAAAACACAGATTCTGTCAGGTTCCTTTGTTCTGATGCCCCTGGCAATGTTAAACAGGACTAGTCAGGCCATGTCCTTCCCCAATTCCCATGAGTACACTTGAGAGGAAGACAGCTATTCATATCACATCACATCAAGGGCCCTTACATGGCACAAATATGATGTGTCCAACAAAATGTAAGTTGAAATCTGATTTCCAGATAGTTATGAAGGACCTTGAAAGGTGCCTAGACATGGTTCCAGGCCTGGCTCTGCCATGTACACACAATCTTGGGCTCCACAGGCTACATTTCACACTCCTATTCATCTTCAAAGCAGGGAAATAACAGATCTGTCTCAGAGATCTGGGTGAAGACATTTCCTATTTCTCCTCTTTCCTTCTTGTCACCCTAGCCCATTCCCTAGAGAGCTCAGTTCTTGCTCTACACACACAGAGGAAATGATTCCACTCCTCTCAGACCCACCCTTGCTCCTTTTATTATCTGTTCCAGCCACCAAGTTCTTGTAAAAGGTAAGAGGGTACTGCCACCCAGCCATGGCCTGGCTTACCACACAAGGAACAGAAGGAAGCATCCAATGTCACTTTACAACAGGAACCATGTGGCTCTGAGAAAAACTCCAACATGCTCTGGGATGTGAACTTGCAAGATACAGAAATGCTGATGTTGAACTAAAATCTGACTTAATGAGAAAGGGAGAATTCCTGAGTTAAGGATATTTGTGTATGTATGTGTCTTATTAAACTAGGTAGCAGGGAGAAACATTTTTTAAAAATAGGTTAGGGACAGCATGATGGTTCAGGGGGGTAAAGGTGCCTTGCTCTAAGCCTGACAATCTAAATTCAATCTCTGGGACCCAGATGATGGAAGGAAAAGCTGACTCCCAAAAATTGTCATTGATCTGTACACACATGTTATGGCATACACAAAACACACACAAATGCATGCACATTCAAGGTAAATATGTAAAAATAAAATAAATTTGAAAAAAATAGGTTAGCTCATACAGCCTAGGACAAAAAACAATCACAAAAATGATCTATTGAACAAAGAAGGAACTTAAATGGCTTACTGTTTGTCTGAATAGAAGTGAACCCCCCACCCCACCTTATCCTAGGAGTCCTGGCCATGAGAACAGCAGCCTGTGGCCTCTGTAGTATGAGCACTGCTCACTGTTTCCTTGCCCAGCCATGGCTTTACTTAATTTGTTTGGATTCAGTGGCCAGCACACCATCCCCTTGGTCCATGGTCAGGCCACTGTCTCACTTGACCTTACCAATGTGATCATGGGTGGGATCCTACTGGCTCCAAGATAAATCATTCAGTTAACTTATACAAGTCTGTCACGAATGGTTCAGATACAGAAATGGCCAGCTACCAGATTCCTCAGCAAAACTATACCCTACTACCCTCCTCTGCTGAGCACTCCCAGCCCCCATGTCCCTTTACTCCACAGCCCCTTCCAGGCAAGAGAGGATTGCACACCCAGCTAACACCAGGCTCAGCTTTCAATAAACTCAGCTCCTCCCTGTGTGAATTTCACTAATAGCCTTGAGTGCCCCAATCCATTAAGTTCTGTTTTTTCTTGCCACACAGGTTATTGAGAAATACCAAAGTTCTATAATAAAGCTCGCATCTGCCCATTAATAGGAATTAAACTTTAATGAGTAAGTGTCGTGAATTCCTCAGGCATGCCCAACATAGTTTATGTGTATTTATTAGAGAAAATGAAAATGGAAGAAAGAATTTCTTTCTCTAAGCACTATTTTTCCTTTGGGGTAATCAGGCAGACATTTAAAATGTCAAGGATAACCTATGAGGTGATCTTGCTGTTTTCCCCCTAAGAATCACAACTAGCTCCAGCCACAGTGGGGAGAGGAGGAGGGAGGGGAACCAGTCAGGGATGATTTTTTTTCATCCTGTTTTGAACAAGTGACTGAAGAGAAAGGAAAAAAGAGAAGAACAGCTATTACAATGGAACCCCAGTGATAACGGAATTTGTTGGAAATGCTCACTCAAGAATAGACACTCATGGTTTATGGGCAGCTCTCACCTATAGAATGCCGTAACCCCAGTACACTACAGAGGCAGCTGGCCACTGTGATCCTGGAGCTGCGTAGGAGCTGGGCTTACTGCCCCGGCCCTGAACTGAGAGGAAGATCAGACTGCACAGCCCCAGTGGACCATCAACCCTCAATATCTGAGGTGCAGTGTCTATGAGCTTAAACTGCTTTCACACTGAAGGTTCTAAAACTGTTAAGTGTACATGGAAGTATGATGGCATCTGGATTTGCCTGACATGCTCAGGACCTAAGTAAGGCAAGATGTATGAAGTGGGCATGGCAGAGAATTCCAGGGCCTTAAAGAGAGGGAGGCCCCTTTCATTTAAATCTGTTTAAAATTTTTCTTGAACAGCCAAGAATAAAGATAGGCCTTCCCTTTTTCAAACAAATGAAATCTGTCTAGCTTCTCTTCTCATTAATGTTACCATGTTCTTTGGTGTACTGCCAGTCCCATGCTGGCCAATGAGTGCGCACTGCTGACTCCTGGTCAATCTACAAGCAGATGCTGAACTTCTAAGGTGTGAAAAGAATACAACACAGAAGCCCAGGAGCACCAACACATATCATGCCCAGCTACATCAATCCTACATAACTACCCTCCAGGTGGGCTTCCTCCTCTGTTGAGCTGACTGAGACTGGCTGATATGAAGTGGTAGTAGGCAGACTGGTCCTTAGCCTGGCTATTCATGGTTCTCCAAAGTTCTATCTTAGCACAGGAAGCACATTTGGCTTGTGTCATATCACCAGGCAGGCTCACAGTATAGGATCATGCTATCTCTAGAAGATGCTCAGTCAGATCAACTAGGAGAAAGCAAAATAAATAAATAAATAAATAAATAGATAGATAGATAGATAGATAGATAGATAGATAGATAGATAGATAAGCAAGCAAGCAAGCAGGCCTCTGCCCAGACACTCGGATACCACACAGAAGCTTAATTAAATCTGCACACAAAGAAAAGTATGGTCAGGCCTGAGCCACAAAGAACCCAAAGCTGGATAGCACTCAGGAAATTTTCTCTAGAAAGATATAAATGTGGAAAAATGACACACCCGCACAGTCAAGAAGCTCTAGAAACAACATGACCAAAGAGAAACATGTGCAGAACACAGCACATCCATAGGCAGACTGTCCAGGGGGAGAACAGGCTTGGCCTCAGGGGCTGAGGGTCCTGGCACAGAGCTGGCCAGGTGTGTCAGAGGCTCAACAAGCACTGACTGAACTAGAGGGTGGGTAACAGCAAGGGAGCAAAGGAATGTGCAAAAGAAACATCTTAGCCTAAATGGTTCCCACAGCCTGGGTCCATCCTCTCCTGGCCAGTAGAAAATGTCTTATGAAAGAGCTACACAGTGGTTCTCTCTGGTTTCTTTCCAGGAACAGGTCTTCCCCAGAGAACAGGATGGCCCATCAGACATCTATAAGTGAGCTCACAGATCAGGAGACAATCTTACAGCCAGCTCTGCAAACAGCACTCATCTCCACGCTCAAGAACATATCCATCTGCCCTGTATGGGGAACCAACTGGGTGCAGTGTTTCAAGGCAGTTTTACTCAGAGTAGAGGAGAGGGAAGATGTGCATGTTTCCCAGAACCTGCATGACAAGTGATGGGTGACAACTACAAAGGAGAGTACAGCAGCACCCACAGGCTCTTGACCTATGTGTAGCAGCTATCAATACAGGTCCCTTCAGTCAGGCAGGGAAAAGGGACAGGAACACAGTTATCTCAAACAAAGATGCAGTCCCAGCTCTGATGCCACTGGTGAAGAACTTCCCTACTCCAGACATCAGCTGTCCATCTCTGTTAGCTGCAGCCTCTTTTCCTGCCAACTCCTATTTTCTGAAACAGCACTTTTAAAGAGAGCCTGGTGAGAAGGTGACAGCTGTGACCTGAGGCCTTATGGCCTGCGGGGTTTAGGGTCACACATACCTGGCTACATAAATCTTGCAGAACCAGCCTCCAGCTGGACTTCGTCTGTTGAGCTGACCAAGATTGGCTGATAGGAGTTCAGTTGACTTACAAAGAGGGAAGCCCATGATCTGAGTTCAGTCAGAGATTAGGCTAGCCTCTCCCTAAGGTGTTCCACCTGATGATGCCAAAGCATCTGATGGGAGTGCAAGACTCCCTGCAAAGTATGAGTCAGCAACCAAAACTATTTTATGGATGAACCTACCTCCAAAACATTTTCTACACTGTTAAACAGTACAAATTAGTTAAAGGTGTCTGTGGTTAAGTGACAGGAAGTTAAAAAATAGGTGGATGGTAACAAGCAATGAGTCATTAATCCACAACAACAAACCCTAACCAGCCATTAGAGGAAGTAGCAGCTCACCCTATGGCTGAACAGTGCTGAGGGCACCCACCTTGCATTGTGCTTGCCCTTCAGTATTCTTGGCTTTCATACTGAAAATGCCTTTCAGAAAGACTGGTCTGCCTTGGATGCCAGAAGGAAAGAGAAAGAGGCTAGCACACAGGGAACTGCAGCAAGTACTCAGGGGGTGGACTGGCCACGGGGTCTCACTGGGTCAATGTGAATTCCATGTGCACTTTCCCTTCTACTAGAAGGCCACCTGGGTTAAAAAACTTCCTCTCCTGGAATTCTGTGAAATATTATGTCCTTCAATTCACTAAAAATGCATTTTCTTTTACTACACTTGTCTTACAGGCTCTTCACAGTACTAAGCCTATGTCCTGAATTGGGAGCTGCATAGAAGCTCATGCTTTTACCAGTCAGGCACTGTCTAAGAGCTTTCTGTACCTGAGCTTAGTTCTCGCCAGGTAAAAGGACAATTACTGCCCTTGTCCCAAAAGAAATGAGAAGAAAAAGTATGCGCTGAGCAGGTTGCAGACCAGCTTCCCATGCAGCATTCAGACCACTGATATGCACACAGGGCACTAAGCACAGGGGGCATGGCATCACTTGGCCATGATTGCACTCACACAGTGAGTGCTGAGCAGCTGGCAGGATTTGAAGGATACACTCTGGGAAATACCAACAGCCAAAAGGTCTAGTAACAAGACAGTGTGATATCAGTGCTAGAGACTGAGTCACTATTGCTTTAGACAAAAGCATGTGAGGGACCCATGTGAGCTTGTAGCCTCTAAGCAGGTATCTGACGAACACACAAGAAAGAGTAATGTAAGGGGCACCAAAAAGTGCCCTCCAGGAGGAGTAAGCCACAGGCAGAGGATGGAACAGGATACAGCAAGAGCCATGCTTGTGTGTCCCAGAGCTATGATGAGGATCATGGGGCTCATTTCAGATGCCTTGAAGGAGATAAACTAGAGCCACGGGACTAAAGAATAAAAGTGGGCACGGAAAAGAGGCTGAGGGAGCTCTTTCAGAACCCCAGTCAACACCAAGTGACCAAGGAGCTGGAGGGGTACTCGCTGGGGTCCTACTCTGAAAGCTAATCCCTTAGGACTATCTGGTGGCCTTTATACAGGTCAGTCAGGTCATGCCACCTTTAGAGATGCAGAAGGCAGAGGCCTGGAGAGGGCACCGAACATACAGGGAAAAGAACATGAATGACAGTGTCTGCTGATTCTTGGAGACCTGTTCAGCGCTTTGAAGAACAAACACCTCTACTCTTCCTTGGGTCATTTATATTTTTCTCAGAAAAACAAAACCACAGTGTTTAGGATTTGTTCAAGGGCTCAAATCTCACAATCCCTAAAACCCCATGGTGTAGTTTGGTTTTACCTGTTCTGCTGACCATGTTGTCAGTTCTAGGTCTACTGCTTCAACAACACACTCTCCAGCTGCCCTGAACAAGTACAAAACACCTCCCCATCCTGGGCTAACCTCTGGCCTTCTGAAACAGTTTCAAAATGAAGACACAGTGGCATACTGCAATCTATTTTCTACACATCCCACCCAGGCTTGTGCAAGAATGAGTGTGCAGTGAGATCCACAATGGAACTGATTGCTTTATTCTGGTTCTCTTGTTAACATCACTGTAGCTTTTGCTCTCTGACTGAGACATGACTAAGTACAGGGTGATTGTCTTGGTGTGTTACTCTTATCTGGAAGGTAAGACCTTGGCCTGTACTACCTCCTGGACCAGTGTCTCCATAATGGCTATGGCAGCAAGTCAAGCTGTGTAATAGACGAAATAGCTGTTCTGTGTTCCCATAAAGGTTCAGAGGTATCCTCTAACTAAATGAAATACCTGTTTCAAATTTACAGCTCTGAATATCACTATTAGGAGCAAACCAAGGTAAAGCCTGCTCCCCAAGACTGGGCCTTGGAGGAACCATCAAGCAATCCCATCATTCTAAACCCCAGCACTCAGGTCTCCAGGAGAGGATGCTATGCAAGACCTGAGGCCTCCCTGTTGAAAACATCAGGGGGCAACAATGAATGGCAGATTGAAGATTCCAGAGAGTCTGAGGACACTGCCTTCCCCTGCTAGATGAAGTGTCTGCAGTCCCCATTACTGCTCTGCTACTTCAGGGCCATCACTGGCTGAGCCTCGAACAGCTCACTTTGGTACAGAAATTGGGCGTTCTGACCCAATATTATACTGTTCCTGTTACAGGTCAACCATCTAGGAGTATCTTATAAACTCTGTGTGCTGTCAACAGTGCTGCTGACATCTGGCTCTCCTTCCTGAAAAGCAACTAGAAAAGAGCTTTCTTCCTGGAAGCCAGCAGGGTCTGCCCAGCTTGTCTGCTCTAACCAGAAAGATGAATTCTAGTAGACTAAGATTGGCTTACATTATGGCAGACCCTGGAATGAAGACCAGAGTAGGAACTAGAAATCCAATCTAGTAAATTATTCTGGGAGAGATGTTAAAATCAAATGGAAGTCCTGGAAACAAGGATTCTTGACCTAGGTCTGTTCAGACCCTACTCTGAAGCTCAGGGTTCATCTGGACTTTGTCAACTTAGGTAACCAATAAGACTGGATGAACTCCAGGGAAAGTGCGTGGCCCTCAGCACTTCTAGCCCCTCTAGACCTCCTGTATCTCTGAAGAGCCTTCCTCAGGGGAAGAGGGGGAGAGATGCAGAGTGGAAAGAGGTTCTTGGGTTCTAATACATAGTCAACTTTTAAAATGTCACAAAACTTTCCTTAATTTTTGTTCTAACAGTGCAGAGCACACTGATTTCTTTATATCTTTTTAAATTTTTCAAAACATAATTATATTTAAAAGGAAGGACACATCATAGCATGGAAATGTCACCATGATTGCCAACATGTTAGGCAAAGTGTGTATAGTTGCCATCCTACTAAATACTACTTAAGGCCATGATCACACGGTGACTTCAGCCTTGCCTCCATCTCCACACACTTACATATGCTTTCTGGACTCTTAACAAATGCTCTCCCACTGTACTGGGTACATCCTGGCTGTTTAAAGCAAGAATCCCACAGCACACGACTCACCCCAACAAAGACAGTGTGCCTGACCAAGTCTGCAAGCTCTAGCAATCAACACCACATTTCCATTATGCACAATATGGATGGACTCTTACAACTTCTCCATGCTGGGCCTAACTACGGTGACATCATTCCTTTTTAGACAACCAAAATTCAGCTTCTAAAAATACAGTGATTTCATTGTGCTATATTTTAATTGTCTAAAGATAGAACTAGCACCAGGAGAAGCAATTTGCTTTTGTCTATGAACTACTCTAATGTCACTGACAGGATGTGGATTTTGCCTGCAGGTTCCACATGACAACTGCAAACTGTGGTGGCAAGGTTTTGGCAGTATAGTATAGGCCACCTGGCTTCCAAACCATAACTCAATGGCTACAGTGTAGTTTACAAATAAAAATGCTTACCTAGTAGGCCACAGTTCCACCTAGTGGGCCATGCAAGTGACTTTGTAGAGCTAGAAGAGAGGTTCCAGGCAAGGACAGAACTCTCATGGGCTGCCCTAGAGAATTCTCTCAACCAGGCCAGGGAAACAGAAGGGGATACTGAGAGAGAGAGAAAACAAAAATCTCTGTAGAGGGTTGGGACCCCCCCAAACCAGTGTTCATGTTGGAGATGGCTTCTTGGATCATTATTTGGGTAGTTCTGGAACCCCAGGAACAAAAGTTAAAGTAAAACTTGTCCAGAACCTGGGAAATTGGAGAGTCCCATGAAAACGAAAACAACAGCTCTTCAGAGAGCAATGTCCTATTTTAGATGAGTTCTTCCAATGAAAATTTAAAATTATAAATGATGGTGAGAATAGCTCACAACCTAAAATTAGTGAAAACAACAAAATAGAAAAATAAACTAATATAGCTACAAATATTATAAGGAAATGGAAGAGGCTATAAAGCATGAATTCTAATTATTGATATTTTAGAGAAGTTATTAAATAAGTTAATATTTACACTTATAAATTATATTTATCTATCTGCAAGATATGCTAGGACAATGGTGGCATAAACCTTGTAGGAGTAACCAACCAATGAATGGTTTAACTTAAGGCCTACTCCATGAGACGTAATTCAACACTGGTTTGGGTTATCAAGAACCAGAGAATAGATAGCCCAGGGACTATGGATAAAACTAAATACTATTGGTCTTTAAAAAAAAAAGTGTAGTGATAAAATAAATCGTAATGACATTCTGCTATACTTATAGATCCGTGCCTTGCTCAGCCATCAGAAAAGAAGGTTTCTTCTGCAGCAGATGGGAGCAAACACAGAGACCCACAGTCAGACATTACAGATGGGAGCAAACACAGAGACCCACAGTCAGACATTACACAGAGAGACAGAGAGCAGAGAGAGAGGGAGGGAAAGAGACAGGCAGGTAGCAGAGATACAGACACACAGAGAGACAGAGAGATGGGAGACAGAGACAACTTGGAACACTCATCATTAAATGGGAAGTCTCCATTACACCCCTCCCCTCAGGGCCTAGGGAACCCCAGTGAAAAGGAAGTAGAGTGTTAGAGTCAGAAGGGACTGAGGACAGCAAGAAAACAAGGCCTTTTAAAACAAGATCCTTTAAAACAGTGGTTTCAACTTTCAGAATGCTGTAACCCTTTTGTACACATCCTCAGGTTGTGGTAACCCCCAACCATAGAATTATCTCCATTGCTACATCATAACTCTAATTTTGCTGTTATAAAATGTAATGTAAATATCTGATTTGCTACCTCTATCAAAGGATCATTTGACCCCAAAGGGGTCACAACCCACAAATTGAGAACTATTGCTCTAAATCAATACAATCAAAGCTCACATGAACTCACAGGGACTGAAGCAGCATGCACAGGGCCTGCATGGTTCTGTACGAGGTCCTCTGTAAATACATTGTCTTTCAGTTTAGTGTTTTTATGAGATTTCTGAGTGTGCACACAAGTGGGTCTCGGATTCTTGTGCCTTCTCTTAGGCTCTTTTCCTTCTGTTGATTTGTTTTGACAAACTTCTATATGATAGTTTTTGTTTTATTACATTTTATTTTGCTATCTTATATTATTATTCCTTAGAAGCCTATTCTTTTCTAATAATATATAGAAAGTGGGTGGATCCAAATAGGAGGTAGGTATAGAATAAATGGGAGATGTATAGGGAAGAAAAAGCATAATCAGGGTATATTATGTGAGATAAGAATCTATTTTCAATATCATATTCATATCATATACTTAATAATGAAAGTTAAAGGGGATAGAGAGATGGCTCAGAAATTAAGTGTACTTTTTGCTTTTACAGAGGACTCAGGTTTGGTTTTCAGCACCCACATGTTGGTTCACAATCATCTTTAATTCCATTCTCAGGAGATCTGATGCCTTTTTCTTACCTCATGGGCACCAAGAACACACATGGTGTATATACATACACACAAGCAAAACACATAAAATATACAAATGTAATAAAAATTTTAAATAACAAGAGTTAAAGAATAATAATTATAGGGGGATTGTAGAAATGGCTCAGCAGTTAAGAGCACTGGCTGCTCTTCCAGAGGACCCAGTTCAATTCCCAGCACCCACATGGCAGTTCACAGCTGTCTCTAACTTCAATTCCAGAGTACCTAGCACCCTCATACAGACATAGATGCAGGCAAAACACTGATATACATTAGACAGACAGATGTTTTTAAAAACAATGATAGCTATAATGGAAAAAAGGAACCTGGGGGGGGGGGGGGGGGGAGAGAGAGAGAGAGAGAGAGAGAGAGAGAGAGAGAGAGAGAGAGAGAGAGAAAACCAAGTTTTTGAGGCAGGTTTGCTCTGTGTAGCCCTGGCTGTCCTGGAACTAACTCCCTCTGTAGACTAGGCTGGCTCTTTTCCCCTAGTGCTGGCATTAAAGGCACGTTCCACATCTACCCAGTTAGGTTTTTTTTTTTTTAAGGCAGTTTTTAATGCAAGGTTTTTTGGGTTGGTTTTTTTTTTTTTTTTTTTGGTTTTTCGAGACAGGGTTTCTCTGTAGCTTTAGAGCTCTTGTAGACCAGGCTGGTCTCGAACTCACAGAGATCCGTCTGCCTCTGCCTCCCAAGTGCTGGGATTAAAGGCGTGCGCCACCACCGCCCGGCTAACGCAAGTGTTTAAGCAGAATAAGAATAAAAGCAATCTTCTAGAATTGATTATTAGATACAGTTAGAGAGAAAAATAGAGAACAAGATTACAGACCTAGACAACTGTAATGTTACAAAAGTAAATGAACAAGGAAAAGGAATGAGTGAGTAATTAGTAAATGAATGAGACAGTCAATACAGACCTAGAGTGAATTACTGAAGTAAAAATACAAATATAATACTCAATAATGCAAAATTCTAGAATTCACAAACTTTAGATATGTAAGTAGTATAAACAAGTACAAACCAGCATCTAAATGCTTTGCAGCAAAATATCTAAACATCAACATGGGAAGATATCTATATAGCATTGAGACAGCATGGCAGGTTAACCATAAAAATAAAAAAAAGAGAGAGAGAGAGAGAGAAGAAAAAGAAGAAGAAGAAGAAGAAGAAGAAGAA
>JAQHUG010000148.1:3304951-3372207 GCA_028555095.1 Dicrostonyx torquatus
TGTGTGTGTGTGTGTGTGTGTGTGTGTGTGTGTGTTGAGGTCTGAGCATGGGGTGAGAAGGAATAAAATTAATAACACTTACTAGATCCAAAAAGATAAATAGAAAACAAGTAGGAAAACGTTGAGCTGAGCTTCAGACCAGCTCCAAAGTCTCTGTAGAGATTAACTTTACAATGGAGTACTTGGTGGATCCCACCTGATATGCCACAGAAAGACAAAGGGTGGCAGCCCAAAATTACTCTAAGTGGAGCCAGTGTGTGACCACACCTTAATCCCCGCCTGGGGTCCAATGCCTCAGGAGGCTGCTGTTTATGTTTCTGTGCAACATCCTGAGAGGACATGATGAAATACTGTTCAACTATTACCCCAAACAGACACCAGGCAGTGTACTGAATGACACATAGGAGTCCAAATGAGGCACCTAGGACACCTCAGGTTCACAAAAGGAATCTTCTGGCAGGAAAATGAAGTCTTTAAAGGTGTCTCCTTCCTGAACAAAAGATGGTATCCTGAAAACAGATAGCAAGACAGAGGGGAAGGCCTGGGATAAGAAGCAGCTGAACTTCCCCAGAAAGCTAAATATCCAACTCAGATCACAGACTATCCCTCCATTACTCCAACAGGACAGAGCAGCTACCATCACCTTGTGTTAGCTGGTAACTCTGCCAGTAGTCTAAGCCAGGGCTACAAAGGATTCTGACAAAGTACATATCCAAAGGGGGTTTAGGTCACCTGAACAGCATGGTAGTGCCATAGAAGGAATGACACTCCAAGACATGAAGCTTCAACTGAAAGCCATGGTCACAGGAGCCCCAGTACATGTCCATGAACTTGGAGTGTGGAGGATATTTCACTGAAACCCTGACTTCAGAACTCATAGGAAAATGGCTACCCACTCCATACATGAGCTTAGCTCCCTGTAGCTATTCAAAGCAGCATTTTTTCGAGGAGATGAAATGGATTTTAACAGATTAAAACTTTGGATCAATGTCAGAGGCCACAGTAAGTCATTTTTACAATTCCCCAACAGAAAAAAGAAACATGATAGCTTGCTCTCTATGGAATCATAAATGAAGAGGAGAAAGAAGCTTATACGTGGGCAGAATTAGGAGAAAACCTAATTAGAAACAAATTAGGGTTTTCTGAAATCACCCTTTTCCTTGCTTGACCAAGTCAGGAATGAGGTAATCCATATCCTGGCAGGACTGATCTTCAACATATAGCCCAAGAAGTAACGGACGAAGTCGACCCTGCACTCTCAGGCAACAGGCAGCTACCACCTCAGCCTCACCCTGTGCCCAAGCCAGGTTGGTGGCTGAGCCCCTCGGTCCAAGAGTAAAGATATGTTCTGGGAGCTGCAGAGACCATAAGAAACAAGTAGACCATTGAGGAGCCCACCCCAAGGCACTCAGATAAGAGCATAAGGGTCCCAGTGGCTGGTCTCTTCTAGGAATCTAGGTCCCAGCACCTATGAGTACACCTGATTCACTGGTGCTCTGGGAGAAACCCGACAAGGAGCCCAGCAGAAGCCAAGACATAGGTGAGGCTCTTCCTGCAAGAGGGAGCTGCTTAACCTTCAAACAATGAGAAAGGGCCCAAATACTGCACTAGTCCAGGGGTATCACTTGTAGAGACACTGCATTTGCTGCAGTGCAGCCTGTGGAAGAGGATTCCATCTACAGCACTTGGATGCTAAGGTGATCAGAAGCCCTCGAGACACACATTTTGTCTAAGTCCTCAGTTGCCTTGGCTCAGGCTCATGACACATCTACAACCAGGTAATGTGATATCAGCCTCCCTGTTCAGTTGGACAAACACTGCACTTCTTTACTATCTGATGAGTAGTACACAGCCTCCAAGGACGTAGTTGCCCCAATGGTCACCCCAGAGAGGACCCCACCCAATGCATAGCAGCCTCCCTTTCCCTTTTTACTCAACCCTCTAGCAGATATTGCCTCCAAGTCTAGAGAGTGGCTGGCACTCATATGCTAAGCACAGCACTTAACTCCTCTGCACCCCTACAGGCCCTATAGCTAGGCTAACAAATGGCTGCTGTTAGGAAGGGAAACAGGGAAGAAAGACAGGCCTAGAAGTAACCTTGTAAAGAACATAGTCTAGAAAGACAAATAGTCAAGGAAGGCCTTAAAGTTGAGGGTGTCAACAACATCTGAAAGAACTTCAGGAGACAAGACACTACTAAGAATGATGGCAGTCCTGACACTGTCCCTGAAAGAGGAAGGACACTACCTGACTAGCCTAGATCATCCAGTATGTTGCCCAGGCTACCTAGTGCCCACTCTCTGTCTTCTCTGTGCAGAGTGAGAACTTGGTGAGGATAAACCCTCTTACATCCATCACTGCCTCAGGTTCTGAAAAAAGTGTGTGTGGGGGGGAGACAGACGACAGACAATACACTTCATAAGCACACTTCATGGGCAGTTAGGACTTTAAGCATCAGAAGCTTAAAGGACAGATTCAATGACAGAAAGACAAAAAAGAGTAGAACACTGCCCTAAAAAAGCAGAGAAATGCTCTCTCTCTGCCCTTCTCCCGGAGAGGAAGCTTCTGCCTCTCTTCTCCCTGCCTTCTCCCCTCCCCCTTCCCTTCCCACTCCATAACCCACTAAATAAACTCTAGACCGCCACCCCCCCAAAAAAAAGCAGAGAAACTCACAGACTCATTCAAAGAGGGAGGTTATCACCTACTCAGGAGATGGCTTACATCAAAGGCCTCGTAACATTGGGGATCTCCACCTACTGGGTGGATTGACCCTACTATGGATCAATTAATCTCCCCAGTCCAACTCACAAATGCATCTGCTGAACGTTAAATTCTGTTTCAGTTTGTAGATTTAAACACAAGTATTTCCAAACATAAGCACATTTACTCTTGAGCATGGCAGATGTGGGAAATGGCTTTTGTGTGGTTGATTTTTAAGTGTCTGTGTTAATGTAGGACTCCTCATGAAGGTCACTGGGCAGATGTGACAGTTTATCTTGGAAAAGAAAATGTGGCTGTCTGAGACTCTGAGGAAATGCTCCCACCAGCTTCCACAGGTCAAAGAGTTCCATGGCCAGGGAGTCCAAACACACCTGTGTTGTGGAGTATTATTTTAAGATATGTAACATTTGTTTATGCTGTGGAATATTTGTTTAATGAAGCAATGATGTGTTTCATTCTTTTATGTAGGATTTGTTTAACTCTATAAAGCTGTGTTGTTTTACCTGTCTAAAACATCTGATTGGTCTAATAAAGTGCTGAATGACCAATAGCAAGGTAGGAGAAAGGATAGGCAGGGCTTCTAGAAAAAGAGACTAAATAGCAGGGAAGAGAAGATCAAGGAGCAAGAAAAGAAGAAGATGACATCAAAGGCCAGCCACCCAGCTACACAGCTAGCAACAGGGAGGGAGGGAGGAAGGGAGGGAGAGAGGGAGGGAGGGAGGGAGGGAGGGAGGGAGGGAGGGAGGGAAGGAAGGCAGGCAGGCAGGCAGAAAAAGGTAATAGCCCAGAGGTAAAAGATAGATGAGATAACTTAAGAAAAACTGGCTAGAAATAAGCCAAGCTAAGGCCAGGCGATCATAAGAAAGAGTAAGACTTTGTGTGGTTAATACGGGAGCTGGGTGGCTGACCCCCCCACCCCCAAAGAGACAAAGAACAACAACAACAAACAAAACAAAAACAACTACACACCTGAGGTAGAACAAAGGCACTGGGACAGATGCTAGGTACACTGCTTCTCCAGTTGGGACTCACAGCCCAGTGGGCCGGTCACATGACCCACATTTTCATGAATGATCCTTCTTTGTGGTGAATCTGCCCTGTGGCAGGTCCCTAGGCATGGCATGACGGGCATGGATCAGAGCCACCGTATTCTCCCCATGCTATTACTTGTACTACTCCAGCCACCTGCACACTGTCAAAAACACAGCATTTGCTTATCTTTTCCTACAAGCTGGAAGTCAGCTCTCAGAACTTTCAAGATTTGAAAAGCTTTAGGATGCCTCCCCTCTCCCTACCTACAGCTAGCCAAAGGGACAGGCAGGGGTCAAGGATGCTGAAACACCAGCCAGCTATCAGTCAAAAAAAACCCTGCTACCCAGGTCATACCGACTCCCTGCTGACAAGTGAGGTTCCCACAGGGATGTGCTGGCCCAAACACTGAAAAAAAATCCCCGTTTCTAACAACTTTTAGGAATTGCATGTCAAACTCTTCCTTCTAGCAGACACAATGACAGACTGTCCTGTAGAAAATCAGTCTGGGGCAGCAATGGGTGTGATTTAAAAACAATCACTCTATCTGAGACACCAAGGGGTCACTCTAGAAAATATGCTTGTGATGCTTGTGGAAGACAGGCCCAATGTTTGCTGCACCCAGCCCGGTTGGGGGGGAGGTTTGCACACAGCAGAAAAGTTCCACCTGAATGGGGGGGGGCACTTTGGATCCCATTAAGGCTCTGTCAGGTGGCAGAAGGAGGGGAGAGGCAGCCCATGTAAAATGTGTCACTCCCAAGAGCCTATAAGGCGCCACGGTAAGCTAAGAGGTCAGGAAAATATTCCTAGACAAGGACCCATGAGGAACTTCCAAAAGAGACACTGTGAGGGTGTACACATAAAGACAGTGACCCTAAGCCCAGGGAGTCCCTACCATGTAACATAGAGTAACTGGAAAGAAGCTGCGCAAAACACCAGTGTAGCACTCTGAAGGAAGCAGTCTGGGAGCTAGCAGAGGATATCTGTCCTCTGCAGGTGTGAAGTGTGTATGTGGTGGCACTCAGGACACAAGCCACTGCCTCTTGTTCTAGAGGCAAAAGGGTTCCATCATTTCACAGGATGGTGAGTACTGGAGAGAGAAGCCACAATTCTGGTATGGCCCCTGCAGAAAAGTATCCAAATCACTGGAACCTACACACATTTCAGGAGCTACAGATGAGCTGCTACAAAAAGCCAGTCTGAAATTCCTGAGACTCAGGGAAATAGAAAGCACAAGTAATCTGGGAAGTCCCTATCATGAGCTCCACAGTCCTGCCCTAGCACCAAGGGAAGCCCCTGGGCTTAGACCTGGGCTGAAACTGCTTTAGTCAAGCCACAGAGGTGAAAACAAGGGCTCTCTTGGCCTCTCCAGTGAGGTCTCATCCCCCATATATGCTCTCAAAGGCCCTTTCTTTGCTGGGCTCCGATGCACTTCATTCTTAGATTCCAGAGAGATATAGGGCCCCCTGTTCCACCCATGCTCTGCTGCTTAGCCAGAGCTTGAAACACACAAGAGGCAGCAGGAACAAGAGAGGAGTAGCCCAGGTTCTGGGAGCTATGTTCACATGACCACGAACATCTCTCTACTCAGTATACTATGTTGCTCTGGGGAGGTTCTGGGAGCGCTGGAGTGACATGAGTGCCCACAGCATTCTACTATTCAGTGGAGGCAGAGGAAAGCGAGTGAGTCATGTTATGGATGGACTAGCACTCAAACAGCATTAATCATCTGGGCCAGGCAGGCTGCAGCAGGTACACCAGAAAAATGCTGTCTGTCTACCATCCCCCAAAACAATGTCCCCACAACAAGAGCACAGCCATCCCACCTGACACTTCTGTTCCTGATCCCAGGTTATGCCCAGCTGGCTACCAGTTCAACCTATCACAGCAGTAGTACCATAGGACACTGGGCACAGGACACTGTCCTAGGCTTCTAAGCATAGCAGGTACACAGTACTTCTCACAGACAGGAGAAGCAGCAGAAGCAGAAGACCTGAGGCAACTTCTAGCCACCTTTATTCCTTGTGATCTTGGGTATTTTGTTTCACCTCTGGGGAGTCACCTCTACAACCTGAGAAAGATGGTGCCCCCTTGCTCCATCTCCCCCATCCATATGCCTAGACTCATGTTCCATAAACACAAATCTGCGACCATGAAGACCTCACCTGGGCTGCACATCACATCCTACACAGGCCTATAAGTAAGTCTGAAATGCAGAGTTAAGGCATCAGCCCATCCAGTGAAGACCTCTATAACACTACGGGATACAGTGAACTCAGTAAAAACAAATCTGTAACTGTTCCCGGAAGAGTCCTGCACAGCTACAGGGTTGAACACATAAGAAACTAGCCACAGACTGGAAATGCCAAACCATAGCTTGTAACCCTTCCTTCCTCATGAGGAATGCTGGCAGAGTGTATGATGTATGGGCTCTAGAGGCCAGGTCAGGCCCTGACTCCTCTGGAAGTACCTGTAGATCAGCATCCTGCCTGTTTACAATAGTTTCTCTGCAACTGGCAACGAACAAACGGGGAAAAGGCCCAGGACAGTGCTGTGCCTGGGGCTCCTCCACTGCCAGTCCAAGGAGCAGAGCTGTCTATGGCCAAAGGCCAGACCAAGCAGGAGTGACTTTTACCACTGTATCCACCTCCGGATTTTCATACAGTAATTCATCATATTCCTTGACACATGGCCTTCAAATATCATATCTAAGAATGGAAGCATTTTCCTGAAAAGACAAATGTCATCATTTTTTTTAAAAAAAAAAAAACACTGTACCAAACTGCAAGCTACAGTTGAATTTCATGCATAAATCAACTTTCTTTAACTCTGATCTAAATTCAGTTGAAATAAGCTTACTAAAAGAATCAGGAACAATTTTGAAGGGGCTTTATGTTCAATTGTGATTTTTTTGTTACTCAACTCTTACTTGGATTCTGTATTCAGTGCTCCTAATGACAAGAGTGGGTGCAGAGACAGATAAAGACTGATTTGGTAGGTGTGGATAAACGCCATCATGGAAAAGCAGTGTCCACCCCGTTTCTAAGGGTCAGGGTGATTGGGAAGGACAGAACTTCTCAGGGTAATGAGTAAGTAACTGAATGCCAAGGATAAAAAGAGTCATCAAGAAAGTAAACAGCCCCCGTCCCACCCAGGTCTGAACTATCGTGTGAAGGGATCACTGTCACCTGCCATCTTACAACCACCCTAGCTTTGTGTCTACAAGCCCATGGCCCCAAAAGGACCAGGAGGTGGGCAGAGGAGAGTGACCAGAGTGGGCATAGAACCAGCTTCCCTTTCTTATGGCAGGAGAGGGAGTGATACTCCTCAGGTGTGAGCATGAACTCTTCTTCAGCCTTTCATTCATGCTTAATCAGAGCAAGTAAGACAAGGGGGGAGATTCTAGGAAGAAAGAAGGGGTCTTTTGCACAGGCTGCTCTGGGGGTTCTTAGGTCTAGTTGAGTACAAACAAAGGCATAGGAAAGCCCGAGCAAGACCCTGCCTCAGAGACCTAAAGATCCCCCAGGAACAGCTAGGCAGACTAGAATTGTGTTAGACTTTCTTTTTGTTCCTACTTATTTAGCACATGAGTGTATGTAAGTCACAGCACACATGTGAAGGTCGGAAAACATTTTGGGGAAATAGGTTTTCTATTTCCACCACATGAGTTCTGGAATCAAACCCAGGTCATTGGGCTTGCGGGCAATATCCCTTATCAACTAAACCATCTCTTAGCCAGAAATAAAGGGCCAATTATTTTCACAACTGAACTTAAAAGGGGCTTATTCTAAGTGAACACTTGTGGGAAGACACCACTAGGAAACACTCGCCATGGATCCATCACAGCTGAAAGATGAAATCTCACAGACCTGCATGCAGCTTATCTCTGTGTGCCAGGGTATGTAGCAGTGCTGAATGAAAGGTACCATCTGTAGACACAGGAAGGGCCAGGTTCCATTTCCTGACACTCAATAGGTACCACTTTGATGTGTTCCAGTTCAACACTGATTTCCATGCTAGTTCATGGTGCCTCAGTTTCCCCCAAACAAATGAGAGGAAGATACCTTTCAGCCTTAGAAGAGCTGTCCTCACGTGAGTAGGCTACTACCATAGTCTCTGTGGGGCTCGTATGCAAGATGACACCGGCCATTCTAACACACACCACCTCCTCTAAGCCAGCCAAAATTGGGAAGTATAAGCTCTCCACATGTAGAACGTGAAGACTAGCCCAGCAAGGATGGTAGTCAGGTCCAGTCCAGGTTCTTAGTTTGGGGCTTCATTAATTAATCATTCATAGCCATGCACCAAAGCTTCTTAGATAATAGGCACTGTCTTCTCCAACAGTTGTGGTGACCATACCTGCCAAACCCCAAACCTCACTTTTAGTGATGTCTAGACATAAAACACAGTTAGGCAACTCTGGGGAAAGGACCTGGATCTGTACTAATGTTTTCTCTCTCTCTTTTCTTTTTAAGATCTTATTTTATGTCTATGAATGTTTTGCCTCTATGTATATCTATGTATATGTACCTACAGTGCCCTCAGAGGCCAGAAGAGGGCACTGGATCCCCTGGAACTGGATTTATAGACAGTTGTGAACTGTCATGTGGGTGCCAGGACTGGAACCCAAGTCCTCTGTTGGAGACTTACTTCAGTGTTCTTAACCACTAAGCTACCACTCCAACATTCTTGATGTCAATGAATACACCCTCTGGACAAGTTTAAAGAGCTTGGACTTCCCAGCGCAGTGAAGAACACTGTGTAGCGTCAGCTCTCTGAAGCCTGTCCCTCCCCAGGATGCATGTCAATTAACAGAAAACAAAAGCAGAAAAGCTCTTTCAACACTGGGTAATACAATATCCAGCAAGCTGAGAAGACAGATCTGTCATTTCCAAAGGACAAACGTGTTCAACTAGGAGAAATGCATGCTAACAAAGCAGAGAGAATCAAGAAACACCATGGGGACATAAAATAAGAAAAGGACTCCCAGTGAGTGAGAGTGGAGAGTGTGCTTTAAACAGCACAGAGGCTAAAATAACCAGATTTTATAATGCTTCCAAGCCTTCCATGAACAAAACTCTTCCCTGTCCCAAACTTCTGTTCAGTGTTTCTTTGGTTTTGTTTTTTTTTAAAAGTTATTAAGTTCACAAACAGGGAAGGAGCTGAATCTTCAGCAGCCAAGTGAGATACAGCATCACCCAGGAGCAGCACACCCAGGTGGAAGTGGCTTCTGGTTCAGATTAGTACATACACAAGGCCTTAGGAAACCAAAACCAGGAAATGCTATGCTACCAGCCTAAGAATACAGTGACCCATTTTCAGTCAGAAAGATGGTAAAAGTCTAGTTCAAGGTTAAACACAGCCTGATTAGTTACTCCCTAACACAAAACTCAAAGACCTGATGTCTGTGATGAACACACAAATGGAACTAAAAGCAATGTAAGATGCAGAACTCAAAGGGCCAGGCACAGTATTCTGAATTTGAATGACTGGAATGATCTTCATGGGTTTCATGCTAGTCTCAAAAGTTCTCCCAGGTGGAGTCACCGGAGTTCTGAAAACACCTCTGCATCCTCAGGGACTGCCTAGAATGACGCATCTGCAACCACTGCTCATGGTCTCTTCAGAACTTCTCATCTGTTGGCGGGCATTCTCTAGATTTTCAGGGGACAGACATGAATTGTGGGAAATGGTGCTGGCAAGCTGGGAATGAGGTGGGGGAGGAGTGTGCAGGTGTGGACCCTCATCACAGGTGCTAGAGCCCTGCCCTTAATTCTGCTGTTGACTCTGCTTACTTCTGAGTTCCTGATGGCTCTGTGCCCCATAATTAACCTATCAACAGGAGAAACTGCCATCTGAAAATTACAGCGCATTGAGAATGGTTTTGGAACTTTTGTTCCGAGCAGGAAAAGCCTCGTTAATGCTGTAATGCTCAACAAGACCAGCAATCCCAGCCCCAGTGAACAGTCACTACATGACGCAGATTCCAACAAACTGCACAATAACGATGAAAAAGCACAGTTTTAAAAACCAACAAAGAAACTCAGCTCTCTCTGAGAAGCCTTCAATTTACTTGGCCACTTTCTCATGGACATTCAATTAAAAACAACTGTGGGAAAACAAATCCAGTCATGGGGAACAGCAGAAGCCAGATAGGCCATAAAACAGGCATTCTCCTAAGAGCCCTAGAAGCTTTTCAGCATTGACATTTGACACAAGCCAGAAGTCTAGGCCCCAAGAAGAGGGCCATACCTCACCCCACCCAAAGTGAGTTCAATAAATATCTGATATGACGAAAAGAACAAACAATTTAAAAAATAATAAGATGCTATCAGAATTTCAAGCTTCTGCCTTTGTGGACTGGAGATAGCCTTATCGGTATACTGCTGCTTTGTGAGCCTAAACCCACATAAAAATGCTGGGTGTGGTGAGGCACACTTATAATTCCAGCACCAGAGGGAGGTTGGGAGCAGAAGATCCCTGGACTCCATTGGCCAGCAGCCTAGCTTAACTGATGAGTTGCAGGCCAGAGATCTTAACCCAAAGTAGGAGGTGAACACTCCTGAGGATGACATCTCAGGTTATCCTCTGGCCTCTACAAGCATGCATACACATATATACCCAAATATACACAAGTACTCATACACACACACACACACACACACACACACAAAAACAAAACCAAACATTGTTTCAAAGGACATCACCAACAAAGAAAAGGAGTATCTGGCTCTAGATAAAGGAGTTGTATTCAAAATACACATCCAACATACGATTCAAGCATAAAGAGGCAAATAAGCTAAGTGAGATCACAGGGGAGACCTAACAGACATCTTTGCAAAGAGAACAAACAGCCAAAGAGCATGTGGAAAATACTCAACAGATTTCAGTAAATGCAAATGGAAACCAGGAGGAGGAACTACTTCATACCCACTAATGAGAATCAGGACAAGATCGCCATCAGTGTCACAGCATCTCGAGGCCATCTATGGGTGCACCTGAAGCTTTGCAGGTACCACAGTCCAGTGCTACCTGACCTTGGTGGAGCAGGGTGGTAACTGTAGGGGGGAAACTGAGGCTCAACTCTAGTTCTTCAATTCTCAGACAAGCACAATGCTCTTGCTCTTTTACACCCTGAGTTGCAAATAAATTCATCAAAGGGCTTCTTCCTTCCTCAGTGGCCTGAAAAGAAAGCCACCTTCAAGGCCATCAGATGAATTCTTATGTCAGGCTCAACAATGACTCGCCCACCCCCCCCCAGATGTCCCTACCCTCATTCCTACAGCCTATAAATATAAATATGTCTATTTCCATGTCAGATGTGATCAGGGATCCTGAGCTGAGAACCAGGCAAAGAGTTAATTCCAATGCGGGAACGGGAACTGTGCAGTATACAAGATGTCTTGTAACAAACAGCAAGGAGTCTATCACAAAGTCACATCCAAAGGACTTATGGGCCCCTACAGACCAGAGATGGGAAACTATACAGCGAGAGACTATAAGTGTGGTGAAACACATGGTTCACAGTTATCCACGAAGAGAGGGATAAAACACTAGCTTTGGAAGGCACAAAGCAACTGGTAAACGAAAGAAGTTTTCTGCCTGAACTATCATGGTGGTGAGGAGACTATCTCAACAGAAGACTTCTACACAACACATGGAAAAGAAAGGGGCTGCAGACAGCCCCAACTCAACAAAGGAAAGCCAGACAAGGCTGATAGTAATGGCTGACCACCCAAGAACACTGGTGCAGTTTCTAGAGTGGACAAGTCATCACAACTGAAGGGTAGCACCTTAGGGAAGATTCAGTGGACACTGAACAACAGGCCCCTACTCTGCAACTGTATACACAACCATGGGCAGAAGTGAGAAAGTAAAAGTGCAAGCCGATGGCAGGAAGCTGGAAACAAATGGCAGTGCAGTGTCTATCACAGCTAATAGATCTGACTTGATACCACATAAAACTTCCCTAAAACATTCTCCATCACCCAAGTTTTAAGCAACACCTTCTGGTGGTATTTAAAAACTATTTAAAGTGTGGCAATGGTGTTGTGGTTGTATCTTTTGGACACCTGTGTTGACTGTCAAAGTCCTTATGAAACAGTGCAGGGAGGGAGACAGAACAGTCAAGCAGGCCTGGCCCCAGCAAGCCACAGCTCAAGAGGGAGAAGAGCAACTGGTCATACCTTGTTCTTCTGTCTCGCTTCCTTTAGAAACGTTTGAGACAGGATAGCTGCTACAGGCACTGTTCTGGACTTGGGTACTGCTCTGCATTGTCTGTTCCCAATTGTAGTTGGGTACCCCCAGTGGTCTGCAACCATTAGAGAAACACACTCCCAGGCTATGTAGAAGAAGAACACCCAGAATCTCTTAGGCTGCCACATGAAAGTCATTCTAGTTATTACTAACAGAAGACAGAAATTGGGATAAACCCACTGTGACCTGGCTTCCTGGCTCATGGGCAGAATGCTTCAGGCTCACTGGGAAGACATGCAGGGAGGCTGGGGCATGGCAGTGATGGTCTGAGTCTAGCCATGGCTATGACTAACCAGGAAATGAGGACATCAGCTACCATTTGACAGCTGATTCAACAGCAGTGAGAGTAACCTCAACAGTAAAAACAAGACTACCACCGGCCTTCTTCAAACAAAACAAAACAAGCACACTACTGAACTAGGGTCCCCTGGGAGCCAGCTCCTGAGCTGAGGCTCCACGGAGAGGCTTCCTCAACTAGACACAGAGCAGAACTGTCACTGTGACTTGACTGAGGCAGACTGGCCAAACTTGCCCAAGAGCTGATCCAAAAGGAAGAGGTTCTTTCTCAGTTGGACTGGAAGCAAACATCAGGCCAGGCAGCTTTAACCAGTGACAACACCCTTCCCATTTCTCAGGTATGGGGTGATACGCTGTCTTAAAAGAACTTCTTCCTGAATTTACTTTATGCAACGAAAAAGGAAAGGCCAGTGACACTGCTTTAGGTTGTAGACATTCCCACAAGAGCCAATACAGCTACTGCCAAAGGGTTACACACAGGGCACTTGTCAACAGCAAAGGAACTGCACCCCCATACCATCTCCTGCAACTCATGGTGCTTTCGAGGGGAAGACAGGAGCAAGAGGCAGGGCCAAAAGCCTCTGGGGTCCAAGCCATAAGCCACTTAGGCCCACCACACAGACCACCAGGACAAGCGCAGAGACCAGCCTTCTAAGGCTATGCCTGGCGAATGTCCCCTGCTGGATGCCAAGCAGAGCCCTGCTCACGGCTGCTTTCTTCACATGTGGTTTGATTGACGCAAATCAGGAGGCAAACAAATGATTCATAATTGTCTAAGCTGAAGGCTCACACAGAAATGACACCAGCTCAAACTTGCTGACTCACCAAGAAGCTTTGATGTCCCAGAAGACATTGTTGACTTGAACTCTCACACACATGTAGGTACATACTCCATGGCAGCAGATATATGGCACTTCAAGAAAGTAACACCTACCTATATCCTTATGCTGCACAAGCATGGTATAAGTTCAGAAAGAGAGGTGGGGGAATCGTGTGAAAGAGGCAGCAACCTCCAGTCATGCACGTCCCAAACATGGCCGGGGGGGGGGGGGGGAGGGAATGGGACTGTGGTGGGGAGAGACCATCTGTGTGTAGTAGTAGGCATGCATAGTTATTGGTGTGAGACAATGGTATGTATTCTGTCAATTATATTTTAAATAAATGCTGACTGGCCAGTAGCCAGGCAGGAAGTAGAGGCAGGTCAATGAGAACAGGAAAACTCTGGGAAGAGGATGCAGTCCTGACCCAGCCACAGAAAAAGCAAGATGTGACTGCCTTGCTGAATAAGGTACTGAGCCACATGGCTAGCACAGACAAGAAAAATGAGCTAATATAAATTATAAGAGTTAATAAGAAGTCTGAGCTAATAGGCCAATCAGTTTATAACTAATGTAGACCTCTGTGTGATTTCTTTGGGAATTAATGATTGTGGGAACCGGGCAGGACAGAAAACTCAGTCAACAGGTTATGATGCTGATGCACTTCTGCTCCAGCTTCAACTTTGGTCCCATGCATAAACCCGCCTACCTTTAAAGGTACCAAACATATCTAACTAGTAAAGAGAGTACATGGAGAGAAGATGCTGCTTCAAGGAACTCACAGACAGTTGAAGATGCTAGATGAGGACGAAAGGCCCTTCTATCAAGCCCAGAACCAACTCAAAACAAGCACTGAGTACATGGTGTGGGGAAAATGCAGTCCCCAACTTGTCTGTCCTGGTTGGGAATACTTCCAAGAGGAAAGATCTTAATGGACCAGCAGGCAAGCACCAGTAATGGTGGGCAAGTTCCTTCTAGCCATGTGGAACAGCACATCAAAGGCACAAAAAGCTGGTTAATGTGGGTGAGCTACATGAGGTATAAGGAGCAGTAGGAGCCCATGCAGTCACAAAATCTCCTTTGTGAGAAAGAAGGTCACACAAGGATTTGGCACTGTGATGGGCTATGGTGTTCACAGAGAAGCCCATGAATAGCAGACAAGTTATGTAGCGATCAGCAAGGCCAGTTCCACACTGGAGATGCCTTGAAAAATACTGATTAACAAGACAAATTCCATTGTGCTAGTAACTGATAACACAGGGCTTGTCTGTGTGCCTAGCTCTGTACCCCTATAAGTAAGGCTGCCAGTTGTTGGTAGAAGTGGTATAGGGAGCCAAGTCTTGCACGTGAGTTCTACCCAGCCTCTGCATCCCTGGTGATTTCTCCCCAAATAGGTGAATAATTGTACCTAGGACCCTCAGCATTATCCCCAGTGATGGAGAAAGACTCTCCAGCTGGAGACTAGACTCAGTCCGGTCTGGGTCATTCATAAGAATGTAACCTCTGCAGACAGGCTGGCAGCAACATGACCTCAACCTGCAGCCATATTCACTCTTGCAATTTCTTCAACAATGGCAAAATGTAAATCCTAATCCAAATATAAGTACTAATCCTGACACATGTGCACCCATAGCACTTATGGGGTGCCATACAAAGCAGTAATAAAGCCCTTCACTGTAACAGCCACTCTCTCCAGGGCCTCTTCCCTGCGTTGATTGCCCTTAGGATGCTGCATTGTGCTAAGTTTTTGTAGCTAACCTTCCCAAAATACCCAGGAACCCCTAAAAACAAGACTGGATCTAGCAAATCATGGTGTCCGAGTACTGTGCCCACATAGCAAAACAGGTACTCCCTGTTTGTTAAAGAACAAGTAGAAGGAATATCAGTCTGGACCCTTCTGCGTACTTGAAGAACATGTGCCAAGCACCCAGGTACAAATTCCACAAAGCACTGTCTTGTCTGTCACTGAAAGATACATAAGATCAACAAAGAGCTGGTGTCAGCACAGGAGTAGAAAGATGCATCTGGAACCCAGAACTAAAATGCAAGACAGGCACAGCACAAAGAAGACCCCCCCCTCCGACAGGACAAACCTGAGGAGAATAAACACAATGTCTTTGGATCTTGGTCTTTGTGGCATTTCTATGAGCCAACAAAGGACTACTGTGTCAGCTGAGAGACCAAAGGGTGTCACCCAGCCTGATACCCCCAAGAGCCAGGTAGATAATATCAGCCTGAGAGGGGCCTTTCTAATACTCCCACCAGCACTTAGTAAATTGCACAGAAAACTTATCATTTCTTCACAGCAAGTCTAAGCACTCTGCATCTATAGGATCCAAGAGAAGTCCCTCCTCATTTGGGTCCAATCTGCATATAACCATTCACCCCACCTGGGCACCTGGGGATTTGGAGCTTCTGGCCTAAGGTATGGGAAAGAAGACCAGTGAGGAGGTCAGAAACCCCAGAGGCAGTAAGGCTTACATAGATGAGCTACGTAACCTCCAGAAGAGGTAACTACCAAACAGAACTTTCTACATGGCCACCCCAAGGATTCAAGTGATTTGAAACAATTTGTAAGGGAAAAAAAATTAAGATAGAAAGGTACACTTTGTAACACCCATCAGAGAGAACATGTCTGGGAAGTCGGGTTTCTTTACTGCCCATCAGCTCATAATTGTCTTCCATATACAAAGCTGTGCATTTGGGTGACAGCACATAGCTGGACAACAGAGGAGAGAAGCAGACAGGATATTGGCCCACCAACCAGTAAAAGAATCTCGGTGAACCCAGAGCTGCAGTGGGCTAACAGCCCCCTCCAGATCCCAGAATTCAACTTTAAACTTAACAACCACTCTATGCTTGCAAAAACACAGCCAGGCTCTACTCTTTACTCCAGAAAATTCTGGGCTCCTGTGGCTAGGACCTGACCAGGAGACTCTCAGTGGATTGTGTGTAAAAACAGGGAACACCCTTTACCTGACATCATGTGTAAACCGACACTCAATACACTTTAGAGTAAGAAGGATAGGTCTTGCTCCTTGTGTTTAAGTAAAAAGGCTGGGATACCAAATGGTCTCTCAGACTCAACATCTGTCTTGATACCAGAGATTGTTCTCCAAGAATGAACTAGGAGCAAGACAGCCAAGCAAAGGGGCAAGATGTGACTGAACCAGCAGTGGGGAAGATGTGATTTAAAAGGAAGTCAGAACACCCAGGCTGCCCACTGTGACTAATGTAAGCAGAGGACCAGAGACTCTTGATCATCCCTTACTGCTGATGCAGAGGATGTGTAAGAAGGTGAATGAGTACAGCGTGATTCTATGCCTAACTACCCACTATTCTGGGAAGAAATAGAGCATGTTGTGACCTATGCAAAGGGTACAGGCCATATTCTCCTCCTTGGTGTCCATGAGTTCTAGAGGACCTCCACAGACATTTCAGATGCGGCCTAAAGCTGTATGTAGCACTCCAAAGTCCTCTCCCAAATCTGAAATGGTGTCCATGGTTCATGGATGATGTACACCCTGAGTTCCAGTCCTTTTAGCTGATGTGATGGAGTATTCCTGGCCCCTTACAGTTCTAGAAATACTGTTCTAGGAAGCTAGCGAGGTGGGCCAGCAAAGAACATGGGCTATGCTCACCTAAGACACAGATGCTGGTTCTTTGTCAACCCTGGAAGGCAATACCCATGGAAGATGGGTATCTGGAGAGCAGCAGTGAAGCTTGTAAACACTACTTCAAGGCCAGACAGAGTAAAGGCAGCAAGGAATGGTCCTTAAAGCACTTTCTGTCCCAAACCTCCTTCATGTGGAACTCCACACAGAAGCAGATGAATACAAGCTGCTTCTGGGAAGTCAGCTCACACTGCATCCAGTGTTCTTGGTAAAATGACTAATCCATGCCCACTGCTCCCTCCAATAGGCAAGTAGGGCAGAGTCTCCACAGGGAAGTTGGGCAGCTAGTCACCCTCTACCGGGCCGAAACACTGAAGCCTCATAAGGAAGACACTGGACATTCCTGCCACAATAATCAATTCTACCCTGCATGAGAAAAAAACATCAGATGTCATCAGAATGTTACACAGAATATCAGTGTCCCACTTGGCCATCATCTGCCCCATGCATAAGCATGCAGATCAATTTCAAACCAAACAAGCCATCTCTAGATTTGCTCATCCAAAGCTGAACTCATACACGGTAGGCTCTATACTAGTAGCTGGAGGATCAAACAAAGCCCTGCTCCTACAAGGTAAGGCTGAACTAAAGAGTTGTCCCCAGGAGGACTGCAGACTTTTAGCAAGGAGAGGCTTTCTGACTACTTCTGGTAAAACATGTGCTGGAACTCTTGAAGCAGAACGAAGGGGATTTTAGGTCAGAGGGTGAGGAAAGGCCAAAGACCCATGGCTTCCAATATAGACACCGAATGTAGCTGGTAACCCCAACTTTCAGTTTGACACTGACTAGATAGTCACCATGTAGTGGCATGGAAGGGAGAGGGCTTAGAGAGCAGGGAAGTAGGACACTGCCTTCTGCCCACTCTTGTGGTATAAGGACCACTTTAGGGCTCAGGAGAGACTGAGTGGTCAGGGCTGAGGTTCTCTACCAATCACCGTGCCATCTGCTGCAAATGAGGGTACTTAGGTCATATGAAGCAGAACCTTAGAGCCCAGTGGCTTCCTTCTGAAAACTTTAGCATTACCAACAAGGCTATGGGTCAGGAGGGAACCTGGAACAGACCTTGTAAGGCTGATATCTGACAAAAAAACAGGATGTAGTAGATAGCCAAGACTCTGGCTCCTTGAGATCCAGTTCTCCAGGGAGCAGTTTAACCAGAATAGCTGGTGTGAGGAGGCAGAGGAAAAGAACCGGGAAACAGACGCAAAGCCAGCTGCTGCCATCAGTACTGACTACTAGCTGCTTCATCTGAGATGCCTAAGACAAATATCTAAGTTCTGCCTTCCTCTGCTGACTCCCACCCTGCAGTAGTCAGGGGAACCCCAGGAGTAGCTGCCATTATGTCAGGTGATATCCATGAAAGTTGACCAAGTGGGTAGCCCTGTATATCCCACAATAAGTGAGACCAAGCATGTGTTTGCATGAAGCTGCCACCAGCCACATAGAACCATAGCAAGAACAACCTTGGTGGGTGCTGGGTCAAGGATCAGTGCTGAACAAGAACCTTCCAAGTCCATCAGAACCTCTCCTAGTCTTAATAGCTGAAAGACAACATGACCACACTGCCTATACAGCAAGGTCATGATGAACAGAACCCACTCTGAATAGCTAGAGAAGAACATAGCCACACTGAACACAAGGATCAGGCTATGGGAAGGAAGAAGCCTCAGGCAGAGGGTCTAACCAGGGCTGGAGCATGACTGCATGCAGAGGCAGAGCATAGAGGTTTCTGCCAGTAAGTACTAGTGCTGCTAGACCTGGGACCTCAGTAGGAGATGGGGAGAAATTTAGATGGGCAGGAAAAACTCGAAAAGTCAGCTAATACAATGCTGGGAACCTCCTCCCCTGGAAGTGTGGAGGCAAATCTATCTATCTCACACACACTTAGCCAGTGGAAACTGAAATTCTGCATTAAATATGGTTTCTGTCACATTGCTCAACTCACCAGCATAAAAAAAAATCCTCTACGAGCCAGAAGCAAATAAGAAAAAGATAAAAATAAAAAGAACTTAAGTTGAGCTGACAGCACAGCTGAAAGCGATAAGCCCCACTAATGTCCTCTTCCAGACGGGCAGAGGGCTGGGGCTCAGGCAGGAATCCAGTCACAGCCTCAATGGGCTCTGCATTCTCAGCAGAGTACTGACAACAGGTTCACAAGAGCATGTTGAATTACTGTCTGAATAAGTGTTCTTGATGCAAAGCCACTCTAGCTGCATAGTACAATCAGGAGCCCAAGAGCTGCACTTACAAAGGAGCTTGCAAAGGTGAGACTGAAGGCATGAAGTCAAGCTAACTGCAAGGCTCACAGCATTAGAATCAGATGGATAGTCCTCAAACCTTGAAGAAACAGCTTCATTAATATTTCACACATATTCCTCTGCATGTATATTTTGAATAAGTCAAATGTTTGTTAAAATATTTAAAAAGTTTAAGCAATGAAAAGGGATGCCAGAGCTGTCCATATTAATCACTGTAAGAACTAAATAAGCTTTTAAAACTAAAAAGTACAACTCATGAATTGAAGGGGAAAAAAATCAGATGTTTTAAGCCACAGATACCATACTATCAATAAGAGAATTAAGTGAATTGGAAAACAATTGTTTAAAAAAACAGATTAAAAAAAAAATCAAAAAGCAAGGGGGAATCGACAAGTGAAGAATCTTGAAAAACATGAAGGTAAAGAATGAAGGCAATGGAGCCATGTTATAGTTGAAGAACCACAGGTTGGGTGTGCTCAGAATTGACAAAAGAACAAATTCACACAGGGGGAAAAAAAAAGGTAAGAAAAAGATGTGCTAGAAGAATGCAAAAGAAAAGGTATGCTAGACAGACTCTCAGGAAAACAAAAGGTTTTGCTAGACAAAGAGATACCCACACCTAAAAACTAACAAACTGAACCCCAAGGAGCAAAGAAGTCACATATACCCAGTTAGAAAAGGTTGCCTACCTCTCTCTCCACCTACCCACCAATGCCTGAGGTAGATGAGAGAAGCCTCACTAGCCGTAACACTCAGGAGAGCAGACCCTGCACCTCGCCAGGGCAGCACAATAGACCCAACCCTGTTAGTACAGGTGTGGGTAAGCCAGTCCTGAAGTTGTGAGCATAGGAAAGCTCTCCCCACTTCTTATGGAGACTCCCCACTTCTTATGAGAGAAGTCTTTGTGGGTGGCATGGGTTGGGGGAATGATGCCCTCCTGCCTAACCATAAATGACTGAGGCAGGTGGGAAGCTGGCCCTGTGATCATAAGAAAAAGTAGGAGAACTATCCCTGATTCCCGCCAACTGCCACATTCGGGGGGAAAAGGCCCTACACCTTGCCAGAGAAGCATAATAAAGCCAATCCTGTGAGCACAAGTATGGCTGAGTCAGCCAGTCCTGAAACTGTGAGCATGGGAGAGTTGACTGCATACCCCTCTGTCTTGTGGCACAGGTAGAGGAGAGTTGCCCTCTTCCCCCACACATCTGGGACAGGTGGGGGAAGCTGGTCCTGTGGTCATACAGCAGGACCTCCACCAGCTGCAACACTTGAGAGAGCAGGCCCTGCACCTCGCCAGTGCAGTACAAGAGAGCGAATTCTGTTAGTGCAGGTGTGCAGTGAGCCAGCCCCAAAATTGTGAGTATGGGAGAGTTGTTCACATCTTAGTGGACCAACCCTACAGCTGCCCAGGCCCAGACCCAAGGATATGACTTAGCCCGTCCCACCATTCACCCCATCTATGATCTGCTGGAGCATGTGAATGAATTTGGCCTGCAGACCCAAAGCTGGAGGATTTCCACAGCACAGGGCAACAACAGGATATCCAGGAGGAGCCCCAGCGAAGGCCCAAGATCAATAGGGTAGTCGAAACCAGATGCCACAACAGACCCAAAGACTCTGCAATAAACACTTGTAAGTAAAGATAAATGGACAAAGGAGTTCACGGCGTGAGTCACTGTGTCACAATGCAGCTTCCATGACAAGATATTTTTCTTTTTCAAAACAGGGTTTCTCTGTGTAACCTTGGCTATCCTGGAACTCACTCTGTAGACCCTACTTGGCCTTGAAGTCACAGAGATCAGCCTGTCTCTGCCTCACAAGTGTTGGGATTAAAAGTGTGCACCACCACCACCCAGCTCTATGAGAAGGTTTTTAAGTTTTTCCCTTTTTCTTTTCTTTTTTTCCCCCCTTTATACTCTTAAATTTTGTTTTATTTGGGGGAGGTGCAGGGGTGGAGGGTGGATGTGAAGGGACGGGGAAATAAATGGGATCAAGATACATGATGTTAAAGATACAAAGAAGAAAGAGAAAAAGCGGGAGGAAGCGAAGGAGGAAGGGAGGAAAGGAGGAAGGGAGGAAAGACTGCCTAGGGAAGGAGAGACCCCCTGTTGACTTTAGGAGCTTGGAAGGCCAAGTGCAAGGAGCTTGGAAGGCCAGAGAAGAGAATGAATCTGTTATGTGTATGACAGGAGAGGAGGAGAATCATCTTAAAACTTTGTAATGCAACTGGTCAAGAGGAAAATCAAACATTACATGTGTAAAAAAACAAGACCCACAACAGTGTGGCTAACATCTCCTACAGGCTCGTACCCCAGAAAGAAGGAAAGTATTCAAGATAGAAGTTTAAGAGACAGCAAGTAAGCTAGGAAACAGGTGATCAAGCACTATCTAGAGTCTGAGACCTAGGGACCCCTCAAGGCACAGAATATAGGAGTTCCACTTTGCTGAACTTCGCAGAAAGCTTACCTGTCACAGGCAGCAAACCAATGTAGATGCATCAGCTTCAGCTGAGGCCATCCTTGCCTGGAAGCTTCCTAAGCCTTTCCTGGTATCTTTTCCAGGACTCCATACACCTCATTTGACCATCATAACTCCTCTGTTTGATCATTAGGTTCCTAGTTTCTGAGGACCTTAACAATTTTGAAGAGTCCCATTGGGTATAATGTAGAATGTACCAGATGCAGGATATGCCTGATGTTCCATGATGGATACACTTTAGAGTAAACCCACAGAGGGAGTGTTCAATCCTTCAATCACAACAATGGCTGTGTACCATTAACATGACTGCTCAGAAAACTCAAAACGAAAATGAAATATCACACATAACCATTGCTGCACACACTTCAAACAGGACCCCAGAGGCAAAGATAGCTTGCAGAAGCAAGGTCAAAAAAATCATAGAAGGATCACAATCTAAAGCAGATGGGACAGGGCAGTGGTGGCTCCCGCCTTTAATCCCAGCACTCGGGAGGCAGAGGTTTCTCTGTGAGTTCGAGGCCAGCCTGGTCTAAAAGAGCTAGTTCCAGGACAGGCTCCAAAGCTACAGAGAAACCCTGTCTCGGAAAACCAAAAAAGAAAAAAAAGAAAAAAGAACCCATGGATGGCAGGACAGCAATGACACATTCAATTCCAGCACTCAGAGGCAGGTAGATCTCTAAGTTTGAGGATAGCCTGGTCTACAGAGTGAGTTCTAGGACAGCTAGGCTATGCAGAGAAACCCTGCTTCAAAAAGAGAGAGAGAGAGAGAGAGAGAGAGAGAGAGAGAGAGAGAAATCAATGGAGCCTAAGGTTGATCTTTAAATAAAATTCCATAAAAAGATTGCTTCAAAAGGAGAAATAAGTGATATTAAAAATAAAATAATACATACTATAGATCCAGAGACTTTTAAATATCCAGATATATAATTCATAACTAATGACAATAAGATTGAAATAAAATGAAGTCTTTTTTAAAAAATGACCCTATAAGAAAAGTCAATTGTACATGGTTACATATTCCTATAATCTAGCATAGGGGAAGTAAGGCACATTTAAGGCCACCCTCACTGCCTCCCCAGACTGGGGCGGGGGCTGACTACTGGTAACCACTAAAGATATTGAGAGACTAAAAACAACCACTGAGAACACAGGACCACAAAAGGCTTAGAGTCTCAAAACATTTGATAAATAATTCTAATATTAAATTCTTCTGAAACATATTTTAAAAGCTGACATCCAAAATAGAGATAATAGGCTGCTACAATTCAGCAACAGAATAAAGATCCCAAAGAAGTCCAGCAGAGAGGTCGGGTCTTCATAAACTGAGTCTGTAGCAAGAAGCCACCTGTGAGTCAACACAGGTGCAATAAAGGTACTGAACAAATGAAATATGATCACATGAACTTAACCTGTGTGGAGCATGGTAATTCCTGTTTGTGTTTTTCAGACAAAGTTTCATGTAGCCAGGATGGCCTCATATGTGCTATGGCCTTGAACTCCTGATGCTGGGAGTAGAGATGAGTTCCACTGCTCCCAAGCTGGAACTAGCTACAGCCCTGGGAAGCACAGACCTTTCTTCACACAGCCAGGAGGCCAGTGGAAATCTAGTATTTGCTCCTGTAGAACTCACTAGAACTCCTGGCCACTCCACAAGACTGGGAAATCTAAAAATCTAAAACTGCCCCCTTTACAGCTAATGACCTTGGTCTAAAAAAACAATGAAGAAGCCATAGGAAGCTGCTAAAATACGATGAGTTTAGAATACTGAGGTGATTATATATAAGATATTATGTGTACACACACACATATACCAATTTATAATGAATTTATAATTACTAATCTTAAAAGGTTTAATTTTAAAAGAAGCTATGCAGGCTGGGAATGGTTTGGTTAGTAAAGAGCCTGCTATGCAGGCATGAGGAGCTGAGTTTAGATCCCTAGAACCAGTGGTGCACACCTGTAATCTAGCACTGGCAAAGGGCAGGAAAACATCAGGCTCCGTGAAGCTCAGTGGTCAGTCACCTAGCCAACTGGTGAGTCCCAGGTTCAGTGAGGGATTCTGTCTCAAATAAATAAATAAATAAATAAAGGAATTGAAGAAGACATTAATCATCAACTTTTGACCTCCAAACTCGTGTAAGCACATCTGCACACATGTGCATACACCATATTCACACACCAAAATAATTTTAAAATTTTTAAAAAGATAACAGAAGAAAAAGCTCAATGTAAAAAAAAAATCCACTCTAAGATCTTTATAGATAAACATAAAAATCAACTGAAAGACATTACAGAAGAATAAGGTCCTGGGTCCAATCAGCAGCACCAGGAGCAAGGGTGGTAAATACAAAAGACTTGACCATGGGCCAGTGAGATGGCTCAGGAAGGTAAAGGCTTAGCCTCCAAACCCCAATTTCCAAAATCCATATGGTGACATGAAAGAAGGGTTTCCTCTTATGGACACATGTATCCTGTGGCACACCTACACACTTACACACATAATCAAACAAACAAACCCATCAATTAAAGAGATACAAGAGACCTATCAACAACTACACAAGTGAATATACTATAAAAATATCAGTTCTCCACCAAATGTGTCCATATACTTAAAGTAATCACAACAGTTTTCATTTGGACTTTGAAAGAAAGGACCTTGTTCTCAGAAATGACACCATCATGGAGGAGTTGGGGACCCTGATAGGGAAGTGACAGCAGAAAGCCCCTATTGTCAAAGGGCCTATGTACAAGACAGTGCCACCTGGGACCCAAACAGGTCCTTGCACACTGTGTACAACCAAAGCTGGGTACAGACAGCATAACCCTGACAGTGCAGCCACCGCAGGAAAGGGTAAAGCTCCTAAATCAAAGCTACATAGGAAGAGAGGTAGAGCCAATCATTCCTACTCCAAACTCACTCCAATGAAGACAGAACTTCCAATGCTGCTAGAGAATGCTGGCAATCTCTAAGGCCTAGACAGAGACTTCGTTGCTATTTTTTTCTTAGTAAAATATAAAAAATAAACCACCAAAGGAAAAATATTGGTTTTGATTCAGTCAAGGTGCAATTTAAGAAATATTTTGTGCAGAATCTTTTCTGTATTAAAAAGCATCTTTAAAAGGTGCTTGACATTAATGAGAAAAAAATCCACTCAAGTCTTTTCATTAAAATCTAAAAATGTACTAGTACTTTTTACTAAATTTGCAATTTCTTTTCCAGATATAAGCTATCATTTCCTGTACTATTTCTCTTACATGATTCCCAACTCAGTTAAATTCTTGCCTTGGGAAATGAAGCTTTCCCAAAAGACTGACCATGGGAATAGCCAGGACCAATGACACAGGGACCAAGGCAAACTACTTTTATCAATGAAGGACAATTCCTTCTGTGTGTACCAAGAAGAAGGGGAAAGCTCTGAGATCCTTCATTAACACCAACAGAGTTTTGGACAAACAAGGGTTTCTAAGCCAAATCAGTTTAAAAAAAAAAAAAGTAGGAGCAGAGCAATGTCAGGGTAGGGGTAGGTCTATACATACAGTGATACACTGGGTACCGACATGTGTGCCTGGATGGCACACTACAGGAAGGAGTTTGCCTTCCTATGTTGCACAGAGATGTTCAGAATTGAGGTTTTCACTTGAAAAGCTTTATACAATTATGATTGACAGGATAATAATCCAGACAGCAAGAAACTGAAAGGAGAGAGCTACTTAGAAGTGAGGGTCCTCCTCTACCTCTTTGTGTGTGCCCCACAGGATGACCACATGTCCCTGGATAATTCTCAAATAGAAACCTACACACCTAACAAAGGAAACATAAACACTAGTTTCCCTAGGTCTTGTTCAATGGAGTGCAAGGATTGTCATTACAAGGGCCTTGGAGTTTTGTGAGAAAGCCAAGAACCAAGGCAAAGAACAGACTTGCAAGTCATCCTAGCCTGCCATGGCTGGCCCAGGCTGGCCAGGCCAAGTGTAAGCTTCCAAGGCCAGCTGCAGGGCCAAGGATTGCCTTTCTGGCCAACAAGACAAGTCACAACAGCTGTGACACCAACAGGCATACTGAAAATAGAAGGGTGTTTGTTTGCATCGCCTGTGAAAAAAAACTGGGTGGGGGTGGAGCCCTGAGACAACAGGAACAGTCAGGAGTGAGAATTTGAGAAGGTTAAATAAAGCATTATACAGTATTAGTATATGCCTGCAATCCCAGCTACTAGATGGAGGGTTCAAAGTTCAAGGTCAGCCTGCACAAAAGCAAGTGATCTGTCTTAAAAAAAAAAAAATGGATGTTAGCTCATCACCTAGAGAGAGACTATGGAACTGGGGTAGCTCTGGAAAGAGGCACATACTCCCCACCTGGAACTTGGACTGTGCGGGTGCCAGTGTGCAGTACCCCATGGGAGAGCTCACAGCCAGCTTTCTGCTGGGGCTTAGCGTACAAAAACAGCTTTAGAATACAGCATACAATTAACACAGGAACAATCATCTTCCTAATTTACGTTAATCTTACTCCGTAGGCCTTGTTGGCTGTGGGAGTGCTAGAGCTATGTGTGTGGGTGCTTTCATCTGGTTACTCTATGTCCCCACAGTTTGACAATATCAAGAAGGATCTTAAATGTCCACTAGCACCATCTAGAGAAAGGGTGAGACTCAAGAGCTCACAGGCCCTGTCCTCCCCCAGAGAGTGAGTCTTTGTTCTGAAGAGCCCTTTGTCTGCAGCCTGGCAGCAGGGCAGGGTAGGACACTACTGTTGGGGCAAATGCCTGCCTGGGGGTGGGAAGGGCTGGCACTGCATGCTCTCTGAAGGATGGGGAGCACAGAGGCAGGTCTGGCCCCACAGGTGGATGGGCTTGGGTGCAGCATTAAGAGCTCCAGCAGTGCAAATGACACTGTGCACTGCCTCTCCAAGAGCACCAAGTGCTGCTCCTTCACCCTAAGCCATGGGCAGTGAGGTCCAGGTTCACACAGTTCTCTGGCTCAGTGTTCTGGGGTGAGAACATAAACCCCTGGCCAGCATTTGTTATTTGCTGGATGTGTGACGCAAAGGCTTTTGAGAGCTTTTGAGAGAGAATAGCAATCCCATAAACACAGATGTCCCTAAGGCAAGAGCCAAGAGAATCTAATGGGCGGGGGCAATGACCCAGCAGCACTGAAAAAGGCTTGCACCAGGATGGGCAGCCTGGAAACAGAGACCTACCAAAACCTTTATTTAAAACACCTATCTTTACTCCAGAAAAGCAAATCAAAGCCTATCTGGGTATTCAAGTGAAAGTAATAAGTGAGGTCGGGTAGTAAGTCTAAGAGGCACCCCAATGTCCACAGGTACAGCCATTGGACCAGAAAGAGAGAAAATTGTATTTCCCTCGTTTTTCCCTTTCAGAAGGAGAGGGGCAGAATGGAAGACAGAAAATATGACCATCTTTCAAAGATTTTTAAATCTCTCTGTTAGAGAGAGACGGAAGGACGAAGAGGGAGGGAAAGAGAGAACTACAAGGGACCAAAAACCATGTGGAAAAAGATAACTAACCTACAACACTCACAGATAAGCTCTTCGGCAGGAATATAGAGGTCTGTAACTTCAAATTATAAACAATAAACAGTAAACCCCATTAGACACAGTTTTACTTTTAAGAACATGCAACCAAATGTCCCTATAGAAATATGCTGGGGATGGCCAATAGCATAGAGGTTGAAGGCAGCCCAGAGCCTTCTACTCCACCCCCAATTGAGATCTGTGAGATTTGAACTTCCTGAAATAACAGAAGTCAGCTGGCTTCTGGACTTTGGAGCTCCAAGTACACTGACAGGGTAGTCCCCCCCCCCCAAGAATGCTAGAGAGATTCCCTTACCCAAAGTGTGGCTAAGACTGGATTCTTTCCCAATGTTAATAAAGAATTTTAAGGATCTTGCAAAAAATAAAAAAATTAAAAAATAAACCCTTTCAGAAATAAAGTATCCAGTCCAAAGGTAGATAAGCCTACCAGAGCAGAGTGGGGTCCAAGGAGTGAAGACACAACTTGGGACTCCAGATACTCACAGAGGCCAGATCCTGGCTACCCTGAGGGACTGAGGGGCAGGGAGAACTCGGAGGCCTTCTAGTATACCTTACATCTATTTCCCTGGCACTTCTATTTTTCTTCTCTTGTGCCCACTCATACCCCACATTGAGATACTGGTCTGTGCTCCATGGACACAGCATAGGCACCATAGAAACTCTAAGTGGTTGGCTTGAAAATCTTACAAGCAGCAACCCTGACCTCCTCCTTCCTTCCTGGTGAAGCCTCTTTTTGGCTAAAGACCATGGCAACAGACATTTGCTAAGCACCTGCTGGGAGTAAACATTGAGGGAAGACTTCAAAGGCAATATAAAAAAAAATACAACAAACCAATCACAGAAATTGTCTATAGAGGGAGTTAGGTCACCCTCATCACTAATTTGTCCCCTAATCACTCAGCAGTAGCTGCTAACTCTAAAATAAAATAACACACACAAAGAATGGGTCAGGTCACACTGATGTTCAAATAGAAGTTCACTTCACACTATTACCCAAGAGGGCATGGAGGCCCAACTTCGCCATAGGGACCTTCCCCTTCAAGAGAAAGTGACACCTCAAACCAAAGGACCTGGAGGAGGAGCGACATGAGGCTCATCACATCATTATAGGAGCAGGGATGGTGGGAGCTCTTGGAAGAACTCTAGAGAATGCATAAGCAATCCTATCTATTTTGTGGGCAGAACTGTCTGGAAACAGAGGACAGGGTAATATTAATCTGGAAACTACTCAGCTGCCAGGGCAAAAAGATGGAAGCCATGGGGACAAAAGGGGAAAAAAAGCAGACATGAATGAATTTTGAGGGTAAAGAAAAGCAAGCAGCCTGTGACAGGCATGTTTCTTGGGATGTCCTTTCCTGGGAAGGGAGAATGTGGTGTGGAACAGTGAGGAACTCCAGAGTTCACCTGGTTAGGCCAGGAGAGAACAAAGCTGGAGGCAGCAGTGAGCTACTGGCAGGGGAGACAGTTTCAACCTCACACCTCTGAAGCACACAGCTCAGCCTGGGCCTCCCTTCTCTCACCTGTGAAACATTCATGCTGACCTCCCTTGGGATCATATGAGGCCATGTTATTTAAGGCTAGGGAGCTACTGAATGGGCCAAAACACCATTGGTTAGGCCAGTTACTACCCCCAAGAAATCTGGCAGAGGTCAGAGAAAACCTACAGGTCTAACTCAGTGGCTGCTGAAGAACATCCAAAATGGATGGAATATAGACTGGTGCTGTGGGATAATGCTCTTGTATACTCATACTGGTTTAATGCTGACTGGCCAGTAGCCAGTCAAGAAATATTGGTGGGACGACCAGACTAAGAGAATTCTGGGAATCAGCCCGATGAGGAGGAAGCAAGATAAGAATGCCTTACTGAGAAAAGGTACTAAGTCACATGGCTAAACATAGATAAGAATTACAGCTTAAGGTGTAAGAATGGGTTAATAATAATCCTGAGCTAATAAGCCAAAGAGTTTATAATTAATATAAGCCTCTGTGTGTTTCTTTGGGAGTGAACAGCTGCGGGACTGGGCGGGACAGAAACTTCTGTCTATAGACTGGTCATCAGTTAGCTGGTACAAGTGAGAGACAATCTGCCAGTCCAATAGGGCTGGCCATGCCCAGGCTGAAGAGAAAGCTAAGCCAGGGCCTTAGTAAAGAGAACAGAAGTGTTTCTTTCCCCATTTCCATGGCTGTTTGGGCTTTTTACCCTGGTCCTGGTGGTGGAACCCAAGACTTTGAGGCTAATGGGCAAGGGCTCCACCACAAAGTGGCATCTCCAGCCATTTTGGGGGGAGGTAGGGTAAATGTGAGAGGAGACAAGGCCATGCTATATAGCCAAACTTCATATACCTACTAGTACCACAGTTATGTACCAAATCTACCTTTCCTCAGAGGTTTTGATCCTCTGTAAAATGAGCAGGTTTGCTTTATAAACAGGGGCAATGTTCACGGCCATGAGCTCTGAAGTGACTCATTGTTACCCATGCCCCTGCCTCTCCAAGGATTTCCATCCTGTTTGTGTAGTCTGAGCTTCACTTTGCTTCTGAAATAAAATGCCCCCACCAAGACCAATGACCAAAGAATCACTATAGGATCCGCTGTACCAAGAGGCCAGGGAAGTCCTCCAGGCCACCATCTTCTCAAACTGCCCATTTCCCTACTCTCAAGACTTCTGGTCCCATCCGTCAGCATTCTATCTGCAGAAGATTCTGACAAGCTACTATGGATCCCACCCCCAGTCCCCCAAGGTAGGAGCTGACAGCTGTAGCCAGCAAGCAAGAAAGTCAACCATGATGAACTTGTAAACAACAGAAAAGCCTGAGAGACAAGAGAATTGCATTATCCCATTTTATAGATGATGAATGCTGAGCCTCAGAGATCTCCTTTCAAGAGACAGGCTGAATCCAATGCAGAGTCAATGCAAACAGACACCAGCAGCAGGGTCTATATTAACAAAAGGGACATTTCTCCAACACCAAAATATGTGCAAGCATGTACATGTGCACAACACATTTACTTCACTATCAAGCCGTGTGTGCTGGTGACAGCCCTGGAATGCAGTGCCTTCAGTTGCTTTGCCTGTCTTCATGAGTTGCAGTCTCACTTTTCTTAGATGTAGACAACTAGCTTCATGCCAATGCTAGATTTTAAAGGTCACCCCTTAACATTTCCTGTTTCAGGGCCACTATAGATCAGGGTCACAATGCTGGCTGGCATTTAAAAGAATCTGCACTGTTTTGTTTTCTGTTTTTTAAGGACTACACATTCATTTTATCATTTCTGCTCTTTTTCCTTGAAGATAAGCATGAAGTAATGCACTGAAGCCCAAAGGTCCTTATGGATAGGGATGGACAGGGTGCTGGTTGTTACTCCATCCTAGGTTCAGGGGCTGAGTGTCTGTGTAGCTGATGGGGGCCTAAGACATGGCTTTAGTCTCAGCCCAGGAAACCTGGGTGACAGCTTAGCTTGGGCAGCACTGAGTTGGTGACTACACTTACCAGGCCTGTCTGAGGCACAAAATCCTAGAACTGTTGTCTCTAATTTCCTTAACATTCATTATTTCACTATTTCTGCCAAACATATCAACAGAGATGGAAATAGCTTCCAAAAGATGTTCCCTGGCTACATGAGAAAATAATACAATTCCCATTTCCAAATTTTTACATAAAAACAAAAAGGAATTAAACTTTATGTAAATAAGAGCTGGCCTATATCCTTTCTTGGGACCAGTCAGGGTCACATGGAGGGTCATAAGACAAGTGCAGTAATCACCCTCTGGCCCCACCGGATTGATCTATTAAACTGATGAAACCAGAAGCCAGAAGACGACAATGGGGGGGGAGCACTCAAGCTCCAACACCTCCCATGAGCACCAGGCACAGGATTGGGCATGTCTGCAGCCTGCTTAAGATGCCACCTCAATTGCTAAGTGGAACAGGAGCCCACAAAGTAGATTTCACTTTGAATGGAGCCCACTTGAGAACATAACCTAGATCTTTGTATCATCACTGTATCCCAGACCCTAAGGTCACTGAGACAGAGGAAGAGTGCAGAGTTCAAGTCTGGACTCCATAGCTCACCGTAAGTTCTGAGACCAGTAAAATCTTGCTGGACTGAGATGTCCTTAAGCAGGAATACTGGCCTTGTTGGGCAAACACAGGGGGATGGTACCACCACATGACAACTGGGACTCCCTAGCTCAGCCCACTGCTAAAAAGGTAGTGTAAGCCAGCCACACTAGTAGCACCCCATGAGTCACCCACCAACCCATTACTAGTTACTGTACTAGCTTAAAAAGGCTCCCAATAGCCTCCAGGAACCCATACCATCAACCTCCCTTGCACAGGCCTACCAAGCACAGGGTGGAGACCCACAAAGGACCACAGGCACGAAAAGGAAATCTTAAAAAACACTGTACCTAGAAAACAGGTACCTAGAAAGTAAAAGCAAAGCTTCTAGGCACAAAGGCCAGTGGCGTTCCTCAAATTGATAAAAGCAAGTCCATGTCATATCCTCAAAGTTCTATTATATGGTGCGACTGTGGCCAGACTCCACCACCATCTCAGAAACACAAGGCCCTGCCATGGGAGATGGACACTAACTTTAAAGCAGCCCTCTACCTGCAGTCAGTCACTGCTGTGTACTTTTGCTTGTTGCTATCACGGTGGGAAAATGTATTTCACATACAGATATGCAAGGACTGTGGCAGAAATAGTCCCGCCCCTCCAAGCAAGCCTATTTATAAAAGGTTCAGGAACAAGACAGGAATATCCAGGTGTCCCCAGAACAGACAGATCCACTCTGAATCTAAGCTTTATATTGGTTGTGCCAGACTCCTTGACAACCTGCAGCTTATCAGAAGTTGTCAGATCCCTGGGCATCACAGAAGCTAAAACACCTTTAGAGCCCAACCCAGCTAAACACTGGAGCCCTTGTGTCACCAGGAAGGCCGGGAACAAGCTGTACTTATCCTGTGACCCTAGCTGTCCCAAGTACCACACTTGACAAAAAGCTAAGTGTACTGTGGGGGATTCCTTACAGAGTCCTTGCAACTTCTCAAAGGCCATTACCTCAACAACCTCATTTCAGGCTCCATCTAGAACATTAACTACAGATTTAAAAAAGCATGTATCTGGGACCTAGAGCGTGAAGTTCATACATATCTCCTGCGGGCTACAAACATCACTCAGACTCAGCAGACTCAGCTGAGCTTATAATGTGCAATGTTTTCCTTTAAAATGAACACCTAGAAGCAGCCCCTTCCCTACCGTGCCTTTTGTTTCAGATACACAAACCATGGAATGGGATGACACCTGCCACCATTAGGTTTTTTCCTAGATCAACAAAGACTGTTAACACTAAAGTGAAGGGCTTCCCTATACCACAGGACATTCATTTATTAGGCTTTTCCTTATTAAAAAAAAAAAAGCAGCAGAAAAACAAGTGTCAGGCAAAGGCAGCTCAGTACAGAGACACTTTACGGTGCTTTTAACAGAGAGAACAAAGTCAGTCGTGTTCACCTCACACTCAACAGAATACTCAAATGATCAGTACCACACACTCAGCATGCAAATGGCACAAGGAGGAACCAGGTACTGCCAGTGCACAGGTGACGCACAGTAATTTACATTAATGTTTAATATTTAAGTGACCAACATCTACTTAGGGCCAAGAAAGCCTCAATAGTATCCACACAAACAAACAAACATGACTTGGTAGAAAAGACCAGTGTGGCACTTAGTTGGGTCCCATCTTGTGCCAACTTTGCTAACTTCCAGATGCCACATCAAGCTTGGCCAAGCTACTCACCTTCAGGTCCAGTTTCCTATCCTGGCCTGCCATGAGAAGAGAGGGTACACCAGACTAGTTCAAGCAGTAATGAGACACAGGTTGACAGCCTGAAGAGACACAACTGGGGATCCAGCAGATGAGGAGAGAGCAAAGACTAGGGGCAGAGTGAGAAACAGGAGACGAGTGGTAGGTGTCTATTGTGCAGCCTATCCTATTTGCTCTTTTGTGTCTAAATGAGCTTTTAGAACACTAGGCGCATGCTGTGCTCGCTGTTGTCACTTGTACAGCCCTAAGAAGGGTCCCAGAACCAGTGATGACCCCAATTGACCCAGTGTCACTGTTCTCACCCCATCTGGGAATTTCAAAAGGATGAAGGTCCTTACACTCAAATAAGCACATGAAGAACCTGCCAACTCTAGCCTGGCTGCCCCACAGCAGTTCTGTGGGCAGCCACTAGCCACAGACGACTAAATGAACTGAACTTAGTTCTACAGTCACTTTTGCCTCCCTGGGAAAGCTCAGCAGCTCCAAGTCTACAAGCTTCCTAAAGCTCACATCCATATTTCAGTCTCAGGCTGGAGGACCAATAGGTCTCTGCTTTTATAATTATCTTTGTATCCCAGGACCTGTTCTTCTTCCTTCAGCTAAGCAAGAAAAGTATTCCCAACTGTCCTTGACTCTGTTCCCCAACAGGGTGCGGCTGTTGTGAACCAGGAGTGGGACAGCCACCACAGAAACAGTGTACCTTCATCTCCCATTTCCCCAAAAGCACAAGAACAATGAACCCAATTTTCCCAGCAGCCCTTCACACATTCTCCAGCTGGCTCTTCTCTTCCTTTCCCTTCTCTCTATAAGACCTCTTGCAAACCTATAGGAAGCAGCCAATAGCACTTTTCAATTGTATATTTGTGTATGCTTATGCATGTGCACAGGCATGTATAACTATGTTCCACAGAACACATGTAGAGAAGAGGACAACTTCTGGAGGTGGTTCTCTCCTTTCACTATGTGGGTCCAGCAGACTAAACTCAGATATGTCAGGCTTGGTGGCAGGTACCTTTACTCCTGAGAGCCATCTCACTAGGCTAGAAGTACATTTTCCTCACCATGTCCACTTGTGCCCATGCTGCTCCAAGAAGGAGGAGCCCTACATGGATAACCCCTCCTTGGGAGGAAAGTTCAGTGTCCTCTTTGACCCTATCTGAAAAGATACACCCTCATACCTAGTCCTCAAGGCCTGTTTTCCAGGTTGTTGAAGGGAAATACCTAGTCCTCAAGGCCTGTTTTCCAGGTTGTTGAAGGGAAGTAAGGCCTTTCTACAGTGCCTTGTGAGACAGGTAGCAGTCACTCTATGGAGATCATCCTCCCTGTTCCATGTACCTATTGCAGGCCCCTCTGGGAAAAGGGCATCTCCCCGCAGCCCAAGCCTTAATATGCCAAGTGTTTCCCACAGCAACCACCACAATCAAGAGGATGATAATATTCTTACCACAAGGACCATTTCTCCTTCAAGTGGGAGCTGGAGTCAGGGTACAACAACTAAACCAAACCATGGACAAGAACACAGACCAAGTTAAGCCAGGCTTTCACAAAGCTGCCCTACTCCTGACGCTACTTTGTTTGTTTTTATCTAAGCTGGCTCTGAACTCATGGTGATCCTCCTGCTTCAACCTCCCAAGTGCTGACTTGTTTCTTCAGGAAGCAAATCAAGAAAGCATCTTCAACTGCCGCCATGCTCCTGGGTGTGGTTACTGGACATCCATCAGAAGCCCTGAAAGATTACCGACATCAAGGAGGGCATGTCTAAGCCCGAGGCCAGTAACCTCGCCTAGGCCTCCAAGTCTTTCACTGAGGAGTCAAAAGTGATGCCCTAGCCAATAATAACTACCACTGATGCCAAATCAGTCAGAAAACATTCCCAACTCCAGCCTCCCTTCATACCTCTTGCAACCTGAGGCTGGAAACAAACACTCCATTCTGCATGGACAACAGTTTGCTCAAAGACAGTGTGTGATAGACATACAGTAGTCAAAATCTAGATCAGTGTCTGCCGACCGAAACAGCCAAAGTTTCCAGGGATGTTGGAACAAGTTCACTTTAGAGTCAAGAGCAAAATTAGTAGCAAACTCATTTGACTTCTCATCTCAAAGGAGTGAATTAATCCTCATAGGCCAACCCTAAGTTATGCCAAGCCAGAAATGAGCAGCAGGGAGAACTGGAGACTTCCAGCCTTCCTCACCCCCATGGCTTAGGCAGAAGCAGATGTGGACAGGAGAAGCATTCCCTACAAAGGAGGAGAATTTACAAGGTAGTGTTCCCAGTGCTCCAAACTTCTCAGCAACTTTTTCCCTCTTTCCAGTTACAAAGCAAAAGGACTCAAGTAACTTGGTGACACTGTGCAGAGATGGCCCTTGCTGCAAGCCCCCTGGTAAGGAGCATAGCACTATTCTCCATCTTCCCTCAGCCTGTTATGTGTAAGCATAGTAACAGAGTGTCCCTTGGGAAAACTGGGAGTCAAGTAATCATCTTGTCCACTTATCTCTCCCAAACCCTGCCCCAAAACTAGCTTCCAGGCCCCCATATCGAATCCATTTGAGCCTCTGCTTCTAATGCCACACCAGTGGGTATTCTAGAATTGAACTGTGGCTGCATTTTCAGCCTCCCATCTATAGCAGTGGACTCCCAACTAGTTATTTAGTCTTGTATATAAAACAAGGATGGAAAAATTCACACAAGACAAGCCTTCAGCTAGGACATGGCCCCAGTTTGTGTGTGCGTGCATGTGTGTGTGACAGGAACAGGACCTGTTGCTGACACTTTCATTTCCTGCTTCAAGGATTACATTAGATTAAGTCCTGACTACACAGAGCATGTCACAAGTATGAAATGGTACCAGTTGGTGGCATAGTGACACTTGCATTGCTAATCTGAAGTAGCAGATAAACAGTGTGGGCCCTGCTTAGTGGTGAGCACCCATGAGGGCAGCAGGTAGAATTCAGCATGCCCAAGACCATCCTGCAAACTCAGCAGGCAAAACACACTGTTTAGACCTTGTTATTCTTCAAAAGACATGTTATTTTCCAGGACCCGGGACTAACAGAAAACTTCACAGATGGCAGGGCCACTTTGCCAGAGTCCTGGGGTTAAAAACCTTCAATCAAGCTGTCACCCTGGTGTCGTTAAAGAAGATACTGGTTTACGTGATAGAGATTAGCAACCACACAACACAGACACTTGCAGTTCAAGAGAAATAGAACTCTATATGGTGATATTCTAAAGTTAACAAAACTGTATACAAATGAATATGTAAAACCCTTTGGAAACCAAGGCCTTCTTGATGACACAGATAGCTCAGTCAAAAACACATGTTGAGATCCCAAAGTCCAACTACAAGCCCAAGTGTTGTGAAATAATCTTTTGCACGCTCAAGATGTGTCACAGTGATTGGTTTAATAAAAAGCTGAATGGCCAACAGCTAGGCAGGCTTTTCAGGCACAGAGGACACTGAAAAGAAAAAAGGCAGAGTCATGAGGAGACACAAAAAAAGCATGATGTGTAAAAGATGAGGTAACAAACCATGGGCCACATGGCAGCACATAAATTAATAGGAATGGGTTAATTTAAGTTATAAGAGCTAGTTAGAAAAAAAGCCTAAGCAATAACCAAGCTTCTATAATTAATAATAAGTCTCCATGTCATGATTTGGGAGTGGCTGGCAGGACAGAGAAAGACTCGCTCCAGATGGCGTCCAATGTGGGTGGCATGTATTTCCACATAAGACCTGAGAAAGCTTTTAAAAGGGGGGTCGGGGAGATCCAAACACACAAAAACAGAGCCAAATACAGCTTCCTAGTCCCATAGTCTACTATGCAGATCACAATACAGAAACACATTTACTGTTGGGCACTGCCTGCAGACTTGAGCTGCCAGCAAACCATGAGCTAAGCTGAGCAGTGGTTTAAGATTTTGCTCATGCAGACAGAAAGGTTACAGCTATATAATAAAGCAGGTTCAGACGGGGGCCACACTCTAAATAGGTTACAGTGTCTTTGATAATGTGGGTAGGCTTAAGAAAAAAGAAAGAGTATAGACAGTCATTAAAAAAAAACACATGGTTTAAAAATAATAAAATAGTATTTAAAGAAAAAAGTAAAATAATTTAAAAAAAAAGAATAAGCCATGTAGAGATGGGAAATATACAGGGAGTCTGGATCCTGTGTGGTTTTATATTGACTTTAAATTTTTTGATAGATGATGAGCAAGCAATAGCTGCTGAGAGACACTGGATTATAATAAACCAACCCATATATTTTTAAAATGTCTTAACTTCAAAATGGAAGTCAAAAATTATGTTACATTGGATAAGAGGTTATGCTTTTGTTTCCAAAGGAAACAAAAAGTTGTGGATTCCTTTCAGGTTAATAGAGATCAAATTTGACAGGGGGAAGACCTCCTGAAAATCCTGGCTATAAACACAAACAAATAAACCTAGAGAAACTACAAGACAGGTGATCTATAGTTTACTTGCTCAAACAGAAAACAAGAAATCATCTTTGGCTGACTTGTGTACAATCCACACTTGTGTTAATACAGAGATGTATGTTACCTTCAAAAGTTTGTGTTTTCAGAGCAAGAGGACCAAACACCAATGAAAATGGGTGACCTAGGTGATCCAGGTTCTCAGAGTGCCTCTGTTGCAGTTTCTTCAGAGTTTTGCTTCCAGAACAGTTTCAAGGCTGCAGGCTGAGATGGTCCAGTCTCACAGACTATTCTAGTCAGGACTTTACCATTATCCCAATTTTCTCAGAGTCTCCCAAAGTGTCCCCAGACAACAGGAAGCAGTCTAGAGAATATAACACCCATATTACCAAGAGATAGGGTGGGTGGTTTATGGTCATTAAGTGGGCTATGGATGTCTGTTACTGTTTAGGGGGATTGGTTAAAAACTGTTATTGGTTATAGCCAGGGGGGGAAAAAAAAGCTGAACAAAGGAGATTAGATTTAGGGATCTTTCTGAAAAGAAAAGGGAGATAAAGTATAAAAACAATGAGATGAAATGGTGGATTGTTGAGTCTACTTTTGAACAAACACTAGTCTCAAATGTTTTACATTGGTATGGATATTTGTATACTGACACAAATTTGTTAGAATATATTGTACATACCTTTTTACTCTTGTTTAAGGTACTGAACCTGTACAGCTCATTTAGCAATGTAATGTAAATTTCTAGTTCTTAAAAGTTATTATTACAGCCGGGCGGTGGTGGCGCATGCCTTTAATCCCAGTACTTGGGAGGCAGAGGCAGGCGGATCTTTGTGAGTTTGAGACCAGCCTGGTCTACAAGAGCTAGTTCCAGCACAGGCTCCAAAGCCACAGAGAAACCCTGTCTCGAAAAACCAAAAAAAAAAAAAAAAGTTATTATTACAAACTATTAGGATAAAAAAGAAATATAAGTTAGTACTTAGTTACCTATAACAATCAAACTTATAGCCATATTAGGTATGTTTTAGATAGATATATTGTCTTCAAACACTTCAAAGACTTACAGAATGTCATTTAAAATGTTTTATTAACAAGACTTTTCATAGCAATGAGACACATCTATTCTTGGCAGTACCAATTTACTTCAGAGAACATGATGGGCATCAAAGAAACTCCATATGGAGTTTGGGTTCAGTGTGGCAAAGCTAGCCATTTGGGCAAGAAACTGTTATTGTCTCGACTGCTGACAATATGCTATACAAACTGGACAGGTAGGACACAAAGTAAAAAGACTGTTGAACTTTGCCAAGATAAGGCAGGATAGTCCTACAAAATTCCTATTTCAAAGAAAAGTCTGTCACATATTTTAGGCCTGTAAGGCAAAGATGAATGTCCCAATATTGCAGAGGACTGCAACTGGGGACACAACCTTCCTAGTGGGGCATAAAGTCCTAAAGACATCTGGCCAGGCCTTATTTGTTGAGATGGCATCATCTGGTCACAGTAAGATGCCGGTTAAATATGAATGATACTTCATCTCAGGCCAAGACAACCTGTTCCCAAACTCAGCCCAACAAACTCCATTCTGACTGTGACATAAACCAAAAGCTGGGAAAGATACTGTTCACCAGGCCATGGGCCATCTGTTCCATGTCAGGACCTCACACAGGCAATAGGTCCTGACAAGCCCTCTGACTTCACACCTTACTGGTTATAAAGAGACAAAAACAAGAGTTATAACAAAGCTTACCCTTGCTATCCCATCTTATTCCTAACCTCATTTCCCACCCACTTCTGCGCCAAGTCACATTAATTAACCAATAAAATTTTCTAGAAGGAACTGAAGAGCTACAAGAGGAAATGTACCTATATCTTGAGCCTATGGCAGCAGGGGAAGGAAGTATAGGCTGCTGGCTAGGGTAAGCAGCTCTGTCCTCTTTAACCCATTCAAACTGCAACCCTAAGTATTCAGGGAACCCAGAAGAAGCCATAGCAGCCAAGATGGCCTTCTCAAGTCCTACTTATCCACTCTGACTCTACATGTTCTATCTTGCCAGCTAAAGAAGGATTCAGAAACCTTGAGATATAGATAGTCCAAAGTCCCAACCAGCACAGAGGTCCAGTCAATATAGACTCCTTGAGCCCACAATACTAAGATTTGCCTGTTAATAACAGTAGATATCCTGACAAGTGGGAACTATGCATCTGCTCCCTGGAGCCATAAGCTACTTTAGAAACAAGAACAGGGTAGAGACCAAAAACTGCAGGGTGGCTGGCATCCTATACTTACCTGCCCAGACCTCTAACAACTCACATGATCTTAACTGACTTTCTGAGAGTCAGAGGGTAGCTGACACCACTAGGAAGAAGGTTTTAGGAGAAGCCCTACTTGCTCAGATGACTCTCTGCCCACAACATTGAAAGGACTGGTGTCAGCATAAGACACACCAAGATCAAATTTTTAGCACAAAGATTTATTTGCCCCAGAGGGATAAGGGGCAGGGAATAAGAGACCAAGACAGGAGATAGAGGACAAGAGAGAAGGGGAAAGTACAAGGGAAGGGAAAGGGATATTTGCCCCTGAGGGACAAAGGACTGCCTCTGGATAGAGAGGAGAGAGATGTAGCCCACGGGCAAATGGCAGTTTATAAATACCACATTAGGATAAGTTGGTTAATTTTAATTGGAAATGTTAATTAGGGTAGTCAAAGGAAGACTTCTGATCGCTGGACTTCAGTACTTTGAGAACTGGACCTTAGTAGTCAGCCTCAGGAGTAGGAAGTGGACAAATAAGGGAATGGGCTTTAGTGGCTAGCTTTAAAAATGTAATCTAACAGTTTTTAGTAAGGCATTGGGGAATGGAGGAGAAGAATAAAGGCCTGCCACAGCCATGCTTATCAGGCTTTGGCCTATGTTTGCCATGCTTACCCTTTAGTCATCACACCACACTCAGTCTGCACAATGTTGGGACATACCTTGTCCAGGTTCATATGAACAAAACGGAACAATAATATTCAAGGGTTTTGCATTTTCCTTCCATAAGTGGTACTGGCTAGAAGCAGCCAGTGTGGATTTAAGAACAGTTGCATCAAACTCTTTAGTGTACCCAGATATGCATCATACCCTGTCAAGTGTTAGAAGTCTGACTCTTTTCTTCTGAGGCTTATCAGCAAACTGAACACAATACCTAGCAGGCAATACCCCATGACCCATCCTTATGTACCCTGTATAGAATGAGCACACAGCAAAAAGCTGGGAAAAGCCTAAAACTGCCCACTCTTTGGCTCTGCCTCGCTAGATGCCAAATGTGAGAATATAAGCAAACCATTTCTGTCTCTAAGCCTCACTTTCCTCATCTGTGAAACAGGGTTCATAAAGGTACTGATAGATGTGTCTGCAGAGTGTAGAGGAAATTGTATTAGCATATACAGAAAGGACTGGCATCTCTCGGAAGACAGCTGCAACCTTCAGAGTCAGCAGAGTCAGGGTTCCCCCTTCCACCTCCCTGAGCTGGCGATTGTGACACCGCACACCAGCCTCTGAAGATAGATTTTCCTAATAGGAATTCAACATGGTCTCAGGAAACAATGGGTATTTAGTGGGTGAAAATACAGCCTTGCCCAAGGCCAACCATCTTCCTGGCAAGGGAAGAGCTACTCTTCAGGCCCGGGTGAGTGAGCACTTTACATTTCAAAAGGACAAAGATGTATATCAAAGTCCAGTCCCAGCAGAGCAGGTCAGTGGAACCTGGTCAGTCCCATCTTCCCATTCAGTACAGGAGCCTGGTTACCAGACTGAGACCCCACAGTACTGAGCACTGTCTGCCAGCTCACTTACCCTTCACAGGGCTGTATGTGAACAGCACAGGCACCCAGCATGAATGTTCTCCAATCCCTGACACACAAGCAAGCCCACCAACAAATGGCATGCCCACTTTATCCCTAAACTCAACTCCTTCAGAAGCATGCTATGGGGACCATGCACAGTGGTCCCCAGAAGGAATTTAAATGCTGAAAGTTAATTCCAAGACACTGGTCACCGGGAACACCACTGAACAGTTATATAACAAAACTTGGAAAATCCCTTACAAGTTTTAGTTAGCAGTTCAAAGTTACTTTACCGTCAGTTAAGACCTCTGTTCAATCCCAGAAGCCCCTCCAAAGCTGTTTGTCCAAGGGCAGTTAACAACAGGAGGAGAAAACTCCAGTACTGCTCCGCCAGGCTCGCTGGTTAGAATCCCACTGCTCAGCCCTGACATCTGGTTTCTATTTCATATCCATGTTGTCACATTACATAACAAGCAGATGATATGAGGAATGCCACAAAAGTTTAGCTCAAGACTGACAGAGAATATCCCAGATACATTGTTTATCTCAGGCCACAAGCATTTTCAACCAAACTGGACACTGGTTGCTCAAATCCCAGGGAAGCACCTTGTCTCCGGGGCAAGCAAAGCAAGCCTCCTCAAGACAGCCCTTAAATGAACCAATGCCCCTTCCGTCCTCTCCTCCTACCTTCACGTGGAATGACCTATGGCCTACATTTAGTTTTTCTGCACCTGGAAAATGACTTCTGCCTTCGAGGTGTACAGGAAGGTGTTAGTTAACACAGAGTCACAGTGGAACCAGAGACAGGAAATTCCTGAAACACCTGCCTGTTCCACCTGTGGGACCCAAAAGAAAAGATTCTACATAAGTAGGCCTCCACCATAGGGCACAGTCCTGCTAGCAAACATCCGAGGTTTTCCACACTTCGTCTGTCCTGTACCAATGGGCCCAGCCCTCCTCAGTTTATTTGCAGAGGCTTTGGAGTTCATTGCTAGAAAATGCCAAGTGCACACTTAAGGCAAGGAAGGATACTGTCATGCCATCACAGCATGCAAGGGTCCCTCTCCCAGAACTATTCTCTCTAATTTCTCATGGATCAGAGAGAAAAGGTAGCTAAAGTAGGTTTTCAGGCCAGTAGCAGGTATGAGATCACAAGTTTTTCTAGAGTCATTTAGAGCTGGTGAGTAGTCAAGAGCCACTGTAAAAACCCAGGGTGAATAGCTTCGGCCAGAGGAGGGGAGAGAATAAAAATGTGGTGGGGTGTGCATGTTCATACGTGTACATGTCAAGGCCAACAGTCTGCTTTGGGTGTAATTCCTAAAAAACCATTCATCTTGCTTATGTGAAACTGGGTCTCTCACTGGCCTCAAGACTCACCAATTCAGCTAGGCTGGCTGCCTAGTGAGGCACAGGGATCTGCTTGTCTCCACCTTCCAGTGTTAGAATTACAAATACAGACCACCACAACAGCTTTTTACATTGGTGTTGGGGCTCAAACTCAGACCTTCATGCTTAAGTAGAAAGCACCAACTGAACTATCTACCCAGTCATCATAAAACATTTTAGTACAGACTGAGCTAGGCTGTGCCAGCAACCTGTGTCTGGTCCACCCAGTCAGGCAGAAGTGAGAACCATGTGTTTGGGATAGCAGACCTGGTTCAAGGCTCCATAGAGAACAGTGCTCAAACTCAAGGTGTGCCTACAGCTCAGCCAACTTGTTGAGGAGTAGCTGGTTCACAGACTACATAGAAGAGAGCTCAGTGCCTGTGGGAAGACAGGAGGCATGACTCGGGAGGTCCTGCTGAGGGACAACAACTGTTAGAGCAGCCTGTAGACAGTATGCACTGATTTATCAGGCAGCAACAGCATAAGGACACAGCTCTACTGGCAGACGCCTAGTGTGAGGTGCCCCACTCTATGTTTGAAACAGTGATAAAAAGAGATCAAACAGAGACCCAGTACTACACACTGTCAGCTAAGCAGGCCTGAAACACATGTACACATCCACATATGCACACATGCACATGGGGAACATTCTGAGGACAGGCAGGCTCAGAAGCCCAGGATGATTTTAATTACATTCTTGCTTCCCAACTGGGCTCCTTGTGGACCATATGTCAAGTTCCTTACAGTACAGACAAAAGAACAGAACTACTAGAGTAGAGAAGGCAGAAGGGTGCCTACCTTAACTTCTTCAACACATGGCAGACGATGCCCAGCCCATGATCCCTGAATTACTACTGTCTGCATTTCAAACTAGCCACACCCATACCATGGCCAGGAGACATTCAGACAACAAACCATGAGTTAACGTACACAGGCTACATCTTTTATCAAGGCAGTACTTTCCTTCTAACAAATATATGCTGAGAAATGACTTTTCTGTGTTCAGCTGACACCTGAGCCATCCAGGCTAATGCAGGCAGCAGGTCTTGAACCATCTGCACTTCACCCCAACTTTACTACCGTGAGCCTACTGGTGTTGGCTTTGTTCCTATGTAGTCATCAGACTGGAGGCAGCTCAAAAAGGAAAAACTCTCAAAGACAAGGAAAGTGAACCCTGCCCACTGAAGGTAGGTTAGCTGTGGAAGGTCTACTGTCCACTGAAGGTAGGTCAGCTGTGTAAGGTCTACCATACTCTGCACCCAGAAAACTGCTTAAACGTTAGATCAGCCTCAAGAGGATGCCTCAACCATGGATGGGAAGGTCAGTCCCACAAGAGACAGAGAACAGTCTGTCTATCTCTTGCCTCTCATTTCTTCTTTTCTCATCCCAAATTAGACTCTCAGGCCCCTAGTTTAGCCCCCAAAGAATAGGGAGCTACTTTCAGAGCTGGGATTCTGGGATTGGCTCAAGCATTTAGTCTGTTGTTGGGTAGCTAAAAAAAAACTGAAGAAAATCACGATCCTTAACTTGAGTCTGTAGCTGATGAGTCTCAGTGTCATGTGACAGCATTACCATTGAAAGTGGCCCTATATCCCATGTCTATGTAAGAAGGAGAACAACAGCACCACCTGAGCAAGTACTGGATCCCAGGGCCAGCAGCATGACAGAGCAAAGACAGCACTCTTCTTAGAGGGCCCCTCAGCACCACTGCCAGGGTTTCAATGCCAGGACCATGAGGGCCAACAAGTGGGAAGCCACCTCCAAAGTAGGAGGCACTGATGTCCCCACCACACAGAGCCATGAGGTGACCATGCAACCCACATTCCCAGAGCAGGCTTACCAGGGTGAGGGGTACCACCATGAGTCCCCACCATGGCACCCAGGAGGTCTGCTCATACACACTTTCACATGTGTTCTTTCCTCCCTTGACTACTGAACACGAGTCAGTCAGTAAAATCCAAGCAAAAACTTCCCATTGCCTGGCACTCCAAATACAATGCTTGCTTGTTGTTTATAGAGTATGCAGTGAGGAGTAAGGGTTCCACTATGGCACCTTCCTACACATATATGCTGTTGGGCTTTGCACGTGTTCGTCATCTGTTCTATGCTGCAGGAGAGACAAGCCACTCTTCTTTGTATGTCCAACTAAAAAAAAATTTTACACGAGTCATTATGAAAATGAGCACTGAATTAGAAACAGGGGCTGTCCCAAGGATGAAGTTGGTACTTGTTGTGCCAAAATTGTACAGCACTCATCAGAGCAGGAAGTGGAAAAAGGAGGGTGGCCAGCACTCAGTACCCACAGATGGACACAATCCCTTTCAGAGTCCAGGACAGCAGTCCCAGACTCAGGACCAGCAGGAGCCTGGTGACCCAGGCACACCCCCTTTCCTCCTGGCTTCCTCAACTAGAGGAACTGGCACATCACAAACTCCAGATCTACTTGCAAACCCCATTTTAGCCCATATGCAGGCCACCATCATGCTTGCTGAGGGGGAGGGGTGTAAGAAAAGGGAGCTGGAGGCAGTGGCCTGCTGCAGCTAGCACACAGGACTATCTCAGAGGAAGACCAAGGCAATTCCTCCTTTGATCTCTGCCCAAGTGCCTTCAAGCAACCAGCAGAGGAGTGGTGACCAGATAAGGAAGCTGTCCTCTGTCCCTGACTCTCTGTACCAAGCTGACTCCTACTTAGATTCACTCCTTATTTTAAATGTTCTACATGGAGAACAATAAAAGTCTTGACAAAAGGACTATATGGGATGTCCCTGAGGTAACCAGGAACTGATCTTACTGTCTCAGAACTGAGAGGCTGGGATAAGGTCCCTAGAAGTGCTTACAACCCAAGAACAGCTCTTCTCTGGGGAGTAAAGACCTGGAAGAAAACCAAACCCAGGTTTGATGTTCCAAGTTGTAGAGACTGCCCCTACAGACCTTCAGTGGAACACTTCCAATAAGGCAATGACACCTGGGAATCACTTAGTTTTCTACACCATTAGCAAGCATGACCTTAGCCCTTTTGAACCCCTAAATTATTCCAGCTTTCTGCTCAAACACATCTATAGCTTTCTAGCAAAAGCTAGTGCTCTACAAGCCAGTCAACTGAGGACAGTGACCAAAGCAAAGCCTGAAAGGAGACCCAGTTCCTGGCAGCATGGCAGGGGCCACTTCTGATCACACTGCATGCGAAGTTTGGTTAGGCAGGCCAGCAAAGAAGAGTTCAAAGCAAGGTAAAACTGGGGACACGGCCAGAGCATAGGCCTGCCACTGGCTAGAAGGGAGCAGATCCAGAAAGAAGGTGCCCTGAGGACTCAGGGCCACAGATCACCTTTCTGTGGTTGGGGAAGAGTCAGAACAAGGTGTTGAGAACTGACAGACACCCCTGGCTCAAGTGCCATGACCTGAGGTGTGTGCTAATAAGCAGGACCTCGGCCACTAAGTGGAGACATGCCAGTACCTCTCTAAAGGAATGTGTCATCAATACATACAGTGTTCACAGAAAGTTATAAGGACAAGAGTCATAAGAAAAAGTCATGGGGAGGCACTGGACCAGGAAAGTAGCAACAGGGTCACTGGACAGTCCTGTTACTTAACAGCTATGCAGCCTCTGGAGTGCTCCTAAACTCCCTATGCCTCAGTTTCCCATCAGTCAAATGGGGATACGACAGCCTACATTTCCTGAAGGGCATTAAGAAGTAAGTGAGATTATATGTACTAATCATTAACATATCTATAGGCATTACTAATATCAGCATTTGTTAGGCAGAGTTAAAAGACTCATAAAACAGAAATAAATTATAATCCTTGAAATTTTAAACTAAATGGATGAGTTAAATAATGAAGTAGACAGAGCTAAAGAGAACTGTTGAACATTGAAAAGCTCTACAGAAGTAATTCAGAATATACTACAGAAAGACTTGGAGATTTGAAGGACAGGAGAGAGGCTGGAAAGATAGTTCAGAAGTTAAGAGCAGAAAAGTCTTGCAGAAAACCAGAACTTGGTTCTCAGCACCCACATCAGGTGGCTCACAACTACCTGTAACTCCAGTTCCAGGGGATCCAATGACTCTTCTGAACTCCATGGGCTCCTGCACTAAAATGTGCACATATTCACACCCCGAAACACATATACACTTAATTAAAATAAAATAAATCCTCCAAAGTCTATAGTGGGAGTTGGGGGTAGAGGAGAGGCCAAAGAAAGATATACGACATCACTAGTGTTCCAGAAAGAAGAGAGATTCAGGGCAGAAATGTATACCTAAAAGAAGGTAAGTGCTGAGAGAGCTGAGAAGCAAAGCACAAAGAACAGAACTACACCCAAGGCAGCATGGTGCTGACACAATGGCCAGACAAAGCCAGGTGAAAGGACAGAGTCCAGTACAGGGTAAAGGTGGTACTGCAGTCACTGCTACAAGCAGGGACTTCTAAATAAATAGCACTGGGACAACTGAAGGGTAATTAATCTGGATGAAGAAGATAAAATTAGACCCAAACACCACCACACCCAGGGTAACCTTTGAACAGCCAGGGTATGACGCACACACACAAACTACATAGTAGAAGGGACAAGAAGGAGCCCCTGCTGGCTGCACAGGTTGGCTTCCCACTGGAGATTCCAGTACAGGTGCAAGAAAGGCCGTGAGTGAGATTCTGGGGGAAGCTTACATGGCAAAGGAACATAGTAACATGTCAAAAGCAACAGGTTTAGAGAGATCATGTGGGGTAAATAATTAGCAAGCAGTCACTGTCCCTTACATGAAGAACTCTGGAAAAGTGTGGGAACCAAGTCCAATACCCAACAGAAAAACAGGCTTTGGGAAGGAAAAGACGTTCTTGATCTATCCACATGGCGAGTAAGGAGAGAAACTCTGCTGGCACACCATGTAGGAACTGCCTACCTACCATGCCAGACCCAGCTACTGAGACTACAAAACATTCCTCCTCTATGCAGGAAATTTTGGAAATTATAATAAAATTATGTATCTATTAATCTTCCTACAGAAATTACTTCTCTACAATAACTCAGAAAACACAACCCCTATAATGTCACATATATGGCTGCTCCCTGAGTAAAGCTCCAGTAGGGCACATTGCCACATCCCATTCACAGGAGTGCCTGGTTCAGAGATTCAGTTGCAAAGAGCTTTAAACAAGGAGGCATCCAGGACCCAGTAGAAGTCAGGAGTTAGTGAAGATGCCTATGGATACTCCTGCACAATGTAGAGGCAAAGGGCAGACTGTATCCCTGCCTTGTCCGACAAGCAATCACAAGGTAAGGGTGAGCAGGCCACCTTCTCCAAATCTACCTGCCACACATATTCAGCGCCATACACACAAAGGATGATCAACAACAAATCAGAACAGGTAAGAAGGGAGAAGTTGAAATGAAAAATACATAAGCAGACTGCGCCATGTTTCACACAGAAGTGGGAACTCTTGAAAGCACCTTAGACACAGGGTTTGGTCCTCCTATGCCTTTGATGCATGCTGAGTTCTGGTCCCTGGGTTTCTTTCTCACAGACACATGTATTTGTTGTTGTAGTATTCTAAAGTTGAACAAATGAGTAAGTACACTGTGAATTCTGGGTGCTAAGCACTTTGTTGTCCAAGGGAGTAGCAAATATGGTGAGACGGGCAGCCAAGACAAGTAGAACTGGAGGTATGAGTGCAAGCACAGGAGGTTCACCTGCAGGAGCACAGAAAGGAGCTGCATTCAACTACTTCCCAGCTCTGTGCTGAGACCAGAAGCCAAATACAAGCACATGGTACATGCTTCTAAAAGCCGTCCTCTCCAAAGAACTCAGAGATGATTCAGTGGGCAAAGTGCTCGTCATGTAAGTGTGATGAACTTAGTTCAGTTATCTGGTGCCCACATAAAAGTTGGGCAAGGTGACAAGCAACCATGATTCTAGCACTAGAAAGGCAAAGGTCCCTGGTGATCCATTGTCAGCCAGTGTAAACTAAAGGGAGAGGACCTGGCTAAGTGGGAGATCCTGTTTCAAAATAAATAACATGGAGAGCAGTAGAGGAATATACTAGATGCCAACTCTGGTATACACTGTCTGCCTGCCTGTCTGTCCCTCTCTCTCTCTCTCTCTCTAATACACACACATACACACACACACACACACACACACACACACGGAGTATACCCCACACATGGAGTACACCCACACTTACCCATAAACACATGCATGTGTCAAAAACAAAAACAAACAATTTGAGGCTTAATGAAAGATGTAGCAATCCCAAGACTGGAACACTACTAAGGTGCAATGAGGAGGGGCCTTAAGTTCTGAGGACCTACCAGTGGAACCAAAACAAGAGACTGTCTGGGACAGTCTGAGCACCAAAAAGATCACAACAATAAAGGAGTATGACCCAGGTAACAAGCAAGAACCTGGAAGTTCCGATGAACATAAACAATAAAGGAAAATTCTTCATTGTGAAAAGTCACCTTAAACAAATGTCAGTAATCAAGAGTGCCCATGACCACAAGTGATGTCTTTATAACAACACCAGGGTCACGCAGAACTCTTGGAAGACTTCAGAAGCCCTTAGATCAGAGACGAGGGATTACCAGGGTGCCTGTAGTCCCGAGCATCTCTACCAAGTGTACTAAAGAGAAACAGCACTTTCTCAGTGCAGGCAACTGGCACCACCACCTTAGTCTCAAGGGACAAAGGTAAGCCATGGAACTAGGGGCGTTAGGACACACCTTTGTAGTCTGCTAACCCAACAGGTACCAAAATCAAGAGCAGGGAAATTATTTTTTTAAATGGCAACTCTTGTTTCCATACTGTTATTGTCACAAAGTATCAGCAAAGATGATTATACTAGCTTAGAAAAGACTATGGGACATAAGGCATGAATGCTAGGCATAACAACCTCATGTTTTCCTCTGACATATAAGCCATTCTTAGCAGACAATCACAAAATGGAACACACATGCACTACAGAGAACAGTACTGGGTCACAGTAAACTTTCTGGCTTTACTAATGATGTAGGGTAACGGGAGGCTGGCCTTGTTTTAGGTAGTATACACAGGATTTAAAAAAAAAAGTGCTAAAATGTTTCCCAAATTTCTAAAATACTCTTCAGACTGAGCTTGAAAAAAAATAAAATGCTGAGTGAAAATATACAAGACTAAGCGATCAGGGAGCATTAAACCCACATATGCCTCAAAGGGACATCCATGCTATCAAGCAGCGAAACCACAGAAAAAGGAACTTCACACAAAAGAGAAGGTCAAAGACACCATTCTCAGACAAAAAGCAGACAGGGGCACACTCCTGAAAAGAAAATAAGATTGGAGAAAATGTGGTCCAATGAGAATGAGATACAGACAAAATAAACATACAAGAAGTGGAGCAAAGACTCTAGAATGCAGAAAGAGTTAGCAATAACATTAACAAACATGGAAACATTAAAACAAGACTATTCCCTGAGCAATCACACAGAGAGCAGGAGATACTGAAGAAAGCAACCACTGGACTAGCTCAACAGTGAAGGAAAAGACCACACACAGGCCATTCACCCTGTGACCTGAAGCTAAATAACAAAAAGAAACATTGGTACTTCAGACAAGAGGCTACAAACCACCTACAGAGGAGGCTGGTGCCTAGTTGTAGTTCAGTCCATGCCCAGAGAATTCCCTTTCATCAGCCTGATGGCTATGGTTGCCAGGGCCAGTCCAACATGGATGGCAGGTGTTGGGGGGTGGGACGTGGAAGTAGAGCTGCTTGGAGCAGTCACAGCACCTCAGGGTCCAGCAATGCTTACTTCCCACCATACACCACCCATACCTGTATCAGGAAACACAGAGAATGCTCACAACAGCACACATGCTGGTAGACATGTCTGCAAATGAGCAGCAAACCCACACTATTACAGAACAAGGACTGTGTCCAGGCTCCCAAGACAGACACTAAACAACAAAGGACACTGACTACAGGTGCTGCTTAGATGACTGAGTCTCATCAAGTTTCATCCAAAAGTCCCACAAGCTATATCAAGTTTTAAATGTATAACTAAAACAATATTTTAGGGACATGTATGTACATGGTTTTTTTAAAAACTTATTAAAAGCAGGGGGAAAGAAGCAGGGAGTCTGGGTTCTATGGAGAACAGGTACTGCTGTGCACTGCTTCTTTACATGGGGCAAATATGGGTGTGCGTTTTTAACAGCATTTTACAATTAAAATTTAAAACAGCTATGTGAGGGAATATATATAAAGCTTGGTTAAAGAAGCTAAGAAAACTCCATCACAGCTCAGTCAGTAAAGTGCTTGCATAAAAAGTACAAAGACTGAGCTCTGAACCATGGGATAAGGTTCACCCCTGCTTGCAGATGGCCCAAACTTATCACTCATAAGAACTACAGATTCCTCCCAATTTGAAGATTTTAAATCTATACAAGTTAGAGTATTAACTTCCCTGATATTTTTACTTTTCTAAAACATTTTCCTGTTTTAACGAGAATTACACAGCATTCCTTGTACAATATTCCTGTGATGAAAGTCTCCTGGTGAGTAGCTGTATATATAAGTGCTATGATATTCTTTCTACTCACACACAGGGTTTTAAATTTTGTTTACAAGTTAAACATGCTTATCATCTTTGTTTTATTGTTCTCTTTAACAGGTTCTAAAATCAAGGCATTTGAGCCTCATAAAGCCAGACAACACTGTGTGTGCTAAGAGGTGATGTTAAGTTAGATCCAAACAGAAAATGTGGAAGAATGCTGACCATGCCCAGGTAGCAAGGAATGAAAGTTCACGGCTGCATCCTTCCCAGAGCTGTAAGCCCAAAGATACACATCCAACAAGTGACAGCCACGGCTCCTCCAGCTGTGCTGGGAGGGAAGTCCCACTCTTGTTTTAGGCTTACAGTCTCTGGAGTGACACATGATTCTGCATACACTAACTCTCAAATAGGAAATGTTTTACTAGCCATCCCCTCAGTGTCTCTTACCAAGGCCTTTGTTTTTCTTCCTCCAGAAACCCCCTGTTGTACACAGTCACAAGTCAGCAGGCTGAGTCTGGTGCCACATCCCTCTGACCCAATGTCCCCACCCTGTACCCACAGGCCCATCAGTAGCCTTAAACAGCTTTTCCTCCAGGTAGTCTAGACTACTTCTCTGAGAACAGTGCAATGTTCTGCCCACTAACTGACTGTGATCTCTCTACTAAAAACCTCTATACAATGCTCTTGACACAGTACTCCCAGCCCTACCGTCTGTTCTGCTGTTCAGCACTTTGCACAGAACTGCTGTTTATCTGACTTGCTCTGACTGTTTAGGTTGGGAAGCAGCAGTCTGTACATTTATGCCAATCTACTGTCTTCCTTGAAGTTGACCTTTCAGCAATTTAACAAAATATTACATAAAAACAAAAGCATAGCAAATTCATTTTTGGCAATTGAAATGTATTTATATAAACCATAACAATTTATAATAAATTACATAAGCCCTAGCATGGTGGTGGCACATACCTGAAATCCCAGCACTCAGAAGGCAGAGTGAGGCAAGCAAGCCCTAAGTTCAAGATCAGTATGGGCTGCACTGCCAGATTTAAAAAAAAAAAAAAAAAATCAGCAAATCAAACTCAGTATACTGCATATATAAAACAATCAGCCATTTCTAATAACTGCAGCTCATGTCTGGCAGTGCCCTTAAGCTAGGTGTTAAGGCCACCCTGCTGTGCTTCCATTCCCCAGGCTCACCACTTAGGTGCTGTTCACCAACTCAGGAAAGGAAAAATCTACACAGCTCTGTCTTACTTCTAGAGATGGAAGTCCACCCCTCAAAGTCTGGTGGCTCAATCCACCCAATGAACAAATGAGCACATCAGCCACTATGCTGTCTATGCCAAGTTCTCTTCCCTACACCCTACCTTCCCTGAGGTCTACTGGGTTCCATTATTTCTTAGTTTCTTCCTCAGTCAACTCCACATATCCCATACCTGCCTGGAAGTCACTGGTCAGCCATCGTGCTGCTTGCAGTCCCAGTGTGCTCCTCAGAGTCAACTCACACATAATTACCTAGAGATCTGAAAACAAAATCAGAAGGCCCTTGGCCAAAGCTCTTGAGGCTTCCCAGCAGAAGAGAGTATCACAGCTCCTGCCCTTCTCATCCACAAAACCTTCAGATAGATAGAAGCCTGCAGCTTGGTACCTAACTGCCTCAAATTGCTCACACAACTCCTTTCTTGATGCCTCAGTTTTCTCATCTGTAAAATGGGCAAATCCAGGGTTCACAGTATCTGACCCTAAGCTATCACAGAGGTCCAGAGTATGCACACTTGTAGGAGGGCACCTCTCATGTCAGGCATGATCAGAAGATCATTCTTCTGATCTCTGACCTCCTCTTAGCCCATAAGTGACACTAGACTAATCACTGCCTCCAGTTCTTTGGAGTAGCTGATGTGTGGGAAATGTTTAGTGAAGGATTTATGTTGGGAAAGGTGGTGGTATGGAACGGGAACCAGACCAGATAGATACTCATGCCCGAAACTCTAAACACTAGCAACTTGAGACTCACACTCCAGTAGACTGATGAGCTCCCCACATCTGGTTGGAACATCCAGGCATTCTTGTGAGCCTGCCTCCTGTGTAAGTCAATAAAGGAGTAATGAAGAAATGCAGACATTGCACACAGCCAGAGGGAACATATGTCACACACATCTTAGGGAGCAATATTATTAAAATGCTCTTCCCTTGTCTCAGTTATCCTATCTTTCTGAATTTGCATCCAAAAACACTAATAACAATTGGCCATTGGCCACATGTAAAAAGATACATATATAAGAATGTTCACTAAAGTCTTGTATGCTATAGGTAAGTTAACTCCCATTTAGAGGTAATCTGTAAGCACGGAAATATTAACAACTAAAAAAAGATCATTGTTCCATCATATTTGTTACAGATTAAGAATGAGTAGGAGCACAGAGACAGGGACAGGTGGGGATGAGGGCAGGATGCCAGGGGATCCACTCCAAGTGTTATCTGCCATTTCTCAGAACTGTGTCACAGTAGGGCAAATCCCTGGTACACCTTTAAGCATTGCCAGACTTTAAGTTGATACTACATGGAAACTTTCAAAATTGGGAGAGAACCATTTTTCTTATTTATTAAAACAAAAATACTTTCACGCAAAATCAAAAAGTGATGCTGGCAGCTGCTGAGAGTAGTTCTATGGTAAAGCACCTCACAAGCATGGCTGCCCAGGCAAATAGCACAAGCACTGTGCTTGAGAAGCCAGCCCCTTCCACAGGGAAACCATTAGAAAAGGAGAGCAGATTCCAGGTCACTCCACTCCTACCCCAGATTTCAGTGGAAGGAAGATCCAGCAAGAATCAGAAACTACCTAAAAGCAGCATGAACCCTCAGGATGCCACGGGAGGAGGACCAGGATGGTAGTCACACAAAATTAGGGTCATAATATTTGAGCATAAAGGAGTGTCACAAAATCAAAAGATAAGAAAATATGCTTTTTAAGTAATTAATTTTATTATATCAATTATAATAATTATATTAATTAATATTTTATTAATGTATTATATAACAGTGTTCTGCCTGCATATATGCCTGCAGGCCAGAAGAGGGCACCAGATCTCATTGTAGATGGTTATGAGCCCCCATGTAGTTACTGGGAATTGAACTCAGGACCTCTTAACCTCTAAGCCATCTCTCCAGCCCAAATATGCATGCGTTTAAAGGTCTGTAATCTTAAGTGAACTGTGAAAATTCAAAACAAAATATATTCTTTAAAGCTTCACTTCAAATCCAGACCACAAAAAGTGCACCTGCATGGGACCACAGACACTGAGACACTCAGGAAGCATTGATGTGGCTGACAAGACTTCTAAATTTTAAGAATACATAACAGGCAAGCAGCACTGGCTCACAACTGAAAAATATGCTGCCAGCAACAAAACTTTGAGCATCTGAGTTTTTCAAAGAAAATGTTCAAATATCCTAAACTTGAAACTCAAATTGCATATGCAGAGAAAAAGTTCAAGAACAGTTAGGTGAAGGAAATACAAAAGCTTGGGACATCAGATGAAAAAGTTCACTCTGTCAACATGAACCCATGTATGAAGTTTAAGTAGAAAAACAGATTCACAAGGTACATCATTCCAAACAGTAAGTTTATAAAGAAAAGTAAACACTATGAATGTGACTGCCAGTGGGGACTGACTGAGAAGCCAATGATAATGGCACTGGGACCTATCTCTTCTGCATGTATTGGCTTTTTGGGAACTTATTCTATATGGATGCACATCTTCCTAGACCGAGATGGAGGGGGGAGGGCNTTTGGGAACTTATTCTATATGGATGCACATCTTCCTAGACCGAGATGGAGGGGGGAGGGCCTTGGGCTTCCCATTGGACAGGGTATTCTGCCCCATCTTAAGGAAGAAGGGGGAGGGCGGTGGGGTAGTGGGGGAGCGGGAGGGCCGGGAACAAGGGGAGTAAATGTAAATTTTTCTTTTAACAATATAAAAAATAAAAAAAAGAAAAGAAAATTAAACACAAGAGAAGAGTGGCACTTTGGTTCTTCAAGATAATAACAACAGTATTTAGGCTCATTTGGATAAAACAGTAGCCCTGCTCCCTGCAAAGGCGGTGTTGCTGCTACATGTCTGCTAGACAGGAACCTAACAAGGCCAAGGTGTATAGTGATATTTCATTTGCATTTTAATAAAGTTTCCCTGAAGTTCAGAGAGTGAAACAGCTCACTGGACAACCTTACAGACCAGGCAGTGATGACACACACCTTTAATCCCAGTAGCCACACTAGTTTGCCATAGACGATGGGCAGTTGTGGACACCTTTAATCCCAGCACTAGAGAGGAATATAAAACAGGAGAAGACAGCTCTCAGACACAGTCTCATTCTGAGATTCCTGGACCTTGTGATCCCTATTTCAGACTGAGGTAGAGGAAAACCAGTGGCTAGCTATTTTGATTTTCTGACCTTCAGGTTGAACCCCAATATCTGTCTCTGGGTTTTTATTAATAGTGCTACAAAGGCATCTGTGTGTGCTGCTGTCTCCCCACCAGCAGTCCACCTGCTACAGCCAGTATACTTGGGGTACAAGGGCAGATCCCAGTAGGAACTCTACAACAAGCTGAGAAAGCAGCTTGGAAGCACCACTTATGGGGTTCACCCATTCAGAGTCTGTACAACTGCAGACCTGAGCTGCGTAACACCTGCCCTGAATCCTACAGATGCCTGAGAAAGAACCACAGAGGCAGGGGTAGAGTCAGGAAAGGAAAAGTTGTAAGTATGGCCATACACCCTGGCCTAGAGTAAGTAACAGCTATGCTGATCTGGAAAGGGTAACAACTGTACTGTAGCTGGTACTGCTTTCAAAGAAAACTTTCTCTAAGACCAAGTACTTCCAAATCGCACAACCACTTAGAAGCAAACAACATCACCCAAAAAGAGCAATGAAGGCAGATCTCCACCTTACACAGTAGCCAAAAATTAACCTAAATTTAAAGATCTAAGCACAGAAACTAAAACCATAAAACTCTTAACAGAAAACAAGAGGTCTTCATACCCTGGACCTGGCAGCAACTTCTCAGATATGACCCCAAAGTCAATCAACAAGAGGAAATAAGAACTGAACCTCCTCAAAAGCAGACACTAGAGAACGCAAAGGCAACACTGAGTGAGAGAAGCATAGGCAAGCCATAGACCAAATACATCAAGTACTTCTGCAATGCCACAATAAGAAAACAGCCAAACCCTAGACACATATCTACACAAAGATACACAAACAGCCAGGAAACATAGGGTGGTCTCAGGAGCTCTACTTACTAACAAATGCAAATGAAAACCACAGTGAAATGCCATCTTTAACAAAGGCAAGGTAATCAAAAGTTAGGGGGTGTTCAAAAAAGTAGACCCAATAGGCATTGCTGATATATATATATATATATATATATATATATATATATATATATAACCATTTAACACTGTGAAAACTGGTTTCTCAACAATTACCTTCCAGATCTGCCCCAAAGGGGACTCAAACAAACACAAGTCCACCAATGTTCACAGCAGCCAAAAGCTGGAAACTGCCCAAGTTAGATCAGCAGAATGGATAAACAAGGTATGAATCATACAGAATGGAACATTATTCAGCTTGGGAAAGGAATGAGATTCTCTGTCAGGTGCTATACACAGATGGTTCCTGAAACACTGTTCTGCACGACATAAGCCTTGCAGAAAACAGACACTACATAATCCTACTTACCTGAGGTACCTAGAAACTGATTCAACAGAAAGCAGAATGGTGGCCACTAGGGCTGAGAAGGGAATGAATAGCTGGTACTGAAAGGGACAGTTTCTACTTGGAAAGGAACAAGTACTTGTGTCATCACTGAAATGCACTTTAAAATGGTCAATGGGAATGTCTACACTGCCTGCATTTTGCCACAATAAATAACAGACACACAATGAACCAAGCTGGAAAAGATCAGAATTAACACCAAGTGTAAAGAAAAGAATAAGTGCTTCACAGCACAGTCCAGTCTAGGTCCAAACTCCTGCCTTTGCCTCTAAATGCAGGGATTACAGCATGTGCTGTCACAACCATATGTACACCATTATATGTAATTGATATAGAAAAGTTTTCAAGACACACTAAATGAAAGACCCTAGGGAATGGGGGACACACCACAGACTGGTGCCCTATGTTGTTAAAAGCAGTAAAGCTAAGTGGGGAGTTCAAGGCCTTTACTGAAGGCATCCCAAGAAGCAAACAGCAAATGCTTCTGTGGCTCAAGAGGCCCACTTCCATGTTATCTTAAGACCCTAGAGAGCAAAAAGAGGCAGTGGAGCAGTTCCCATGAATACCCTGTCCACAGAGGACATTCTGCTCTCATTCCTAACAGAAGCACACAGACCCAAGACTTTCCCAAGCCCTGTAAAAGATCAAGGAGAGGGAACCAGTGAGACCATATCACCTGCAATGGTACCCACATACACATTTCCAGGAAAAGCTTAGCCTATGATGACTGAGTTAACCTGCCTTTACTGAACATATGTTTCAAAACCAGAGACTGTAACCACCCTCCCACCCCACCGGAAACCACCAGGAACTAGGACTTGGCTCTGTCCTCTCAACTGCGTCTGAATCCTTAGCCCAGCCATGGAGTCTCAACAAGCCTGCAGCAGAAGCAGTATATTCCCACTGACAGATATAAGGCTTAGGGAACAAGTGCCATTAACAACCTTGAGCCTTGTAAACACTATCCCTTACCCAGGGGCCTGGGGGAGAAGTGCCTGCCCTCATAGAGCTTAGGTGGTATGGGAAACACTGAGCTCTAGCTCCACTGTGGCAGGGCCCTAGAGTCTACCAAGGGACACTTGGGGCTAAAACAGGTTGCTTTGGTTGTCTTGACATCATGTATGTTAGTACTACCAACACCCTAGATTTCATTCATAAATCTCCTTATAATTGTGGCAGGGAAGTAGAGGAAGAAGACAGTGAGTAGAAAACAAAGAAGAAACTGAATAGGAAACAAAGACCCTGAGACTGTGTTCCAGACAGGCCACTTGGGCATCAAGGCCTCAGCATTGCTCTGTACCTATTCCTCTGCAGCCTGAGGGAATCTGCCTCAGACACAGGATGGCCTGACACAAGTATAGGGTAACTTCCCAGAGCCCACACTGTTAGCATCTGGAGCAGCTAGATTACAGAAGCTATAGCCACACATGCTCCCTAAAGATACCTAGAAGCCCTAATGTTTGAGTCTGACACTGACAGCAGACTATGGGTTACAATCTGTTTTCCAGGAATCTGAAGGAGCTGTGGCATGACATTTGATCGTGTTTTGACCAAGTGTGCACTCAAGGATGAAAGAGAAATGTTCAGTTGCTCTGGCCTCTTCTGATAATACAGGCTAAAACCAAAACGGTATCTTAGACAGAGGGGAGAGATGAGACAAGAGAGAGAGGCTCTCACCTGCTCGTAAAAAGGCCCTATAGTGAGTTCACTGGATTCCCCACTTCAGCAGCAAGTTCTGTATACTGCAAGGAACATATTCACTCTCTAGGATCCCCTGGTGCTAAAACCACTGAGTAAATCTCACACAGGGACTTTTCCAAACCTAAAGAGAATGTCAATGGAAGGCAGTAACTGTTCCAAAGAGTAAAATACCCAATGGATGTGTCGGGGAGAAACAGCACACGGTTCCACAAATAAGCTACAACTGAGCACGGCATCCTGACCCACGAGCACAGCATGTGGTGCTGAGTTAGCCACCCTCTGAACCAGGACTCTGTGAGCAGCAAGAGTCCCTGTTGTCTCTGTCTGTAGCTGCCCATCCTGAGGCTTTGAGGGCAAGCAGGCCTGGCAGGGTGTCAGGAGTGGTGGAGCTGGGCCTAGTGTTTATGTCTGATCCAGACGACTGAGGGCTCATGACGATTTACTGACGCAAGAGCTCCCAAGCACTGCATGCCAGAAATTAATCAGGGGAGGAAGAATTCTTTTTAAGAAACCACTTGGCCAGGGCTGCCTGGCCTGAGGCTGAAAGTGTAAGCAGAGCCACTCCTCCTCTGGGAGCAGCACACCCAAGGTTTCCAAGCAGCTCCAGGCTGGTAAATCAAGCCCAGGCCCAGGCCCAGGCTGGGGAGGTCCTGCCACAATGCCTGGCCCTGCTGCGGCTGGCCGCAGTATCCACTGGTCTGCCCCAGAGCCAATCTTCTCCCAGGGGTCCCCTTCTGATGGCGTCTGCACAGCCTCAGCAGTGTGCACACTCCACGGTTGGGGGTGTCTATGGAAATGACTGGAAGCCTCTGATCTTATAATCTATTGCTATAATCCCTTTTTCAGGAAATGGGTTTCAAAGTTTGTAAAACGGGAGACCACCTAAAAAGGAAAAAGTTAGAATGTGAGGGATGCAGTCTCTGCAGCAGCCTCCGCCCAGGGTATCCTACTTGCACGAGCAAGTCAGGCTCTTTCTGCAACCCTCTTTGCACACTCCCAGATGCTATATGACATCAAATACATGGTCAACTACACACAACCATGTCACATCAAACACATGGCTAACCATGCACAGTCATGTCACATTAAATGTATGCTTAACTACATACAACCACATCACATTAAATGCATGGCTAATTATGCACAGCTGGTTCACCACACAGCCACGTCACATCAAATGCATGGCTAACCATATACAACAATGTTACATCAAATGCATGGTTAATGACACACAGCATGTTACATTAAATACATGGCTATGTACAACTATGTCATATCAAATACATGATTAATGACACATACCATGTTACATCGAACGCACGGTTAACTATGTATAACCATGTCACCTCAAATGCATGGTTAAGGACATACATTTTATAGCAAATGCATGGCTAACTACATCTAGCAGTCCTATATCTCAAAAACAAAACAAGAAATACTCTAAAGAAGTCATGTTGCACCCTATCCCAAGTGTGGTAGCCCCAAAACCATCCATCTGCTGGCCTCTAGTATATTGTACCCTTTTGGACCTTGATTTCAATCAGTATATAAGGATAGGGGAAATCCTAGGATCAAGAACTAAGATCTTTAACACACGGCCCCTGGCTCCACAGAGGATAAAGGACTGGAGTTCCACTCCCACTGTACAGCAAGTACTCTGTCCCTGCCCCCCCATACCCCATGATGCCCACCATACCGCCTCCTTCCCAAACTATTTCTCAGGCTAATGCTAACTCCTGAATGGACTTTTCACTCATGCTAAGGGGCAGGATGCACAGATGGGAAGATGGGTGTCAGGCAGGGAGGGAGAGAGGCAGGGAGGGAGGGAGGCTTCACACCACTTACAAGATGCAACACAAATCACTTCACAGAAGATATGAATAAAAGAGCTACTAGAGAGGCTCAAGGCTACAGATGTAATTCAGCCCACTTCATTTCACTGCAACATAAAAATCAGTTAACCTATACAGCCATGGAACAGAGAAAACAGAGCCATCTGGACAGTGCAGGACAGGGTCCCATGAAGAGTGGCCAACAACATACCTCTGACATTAGGCAGAAAACAGGACAACTGACCCTGGCAGGTTAAGACTTGACTTACTTACAGAACTGAGTTCTAGCAAGGCACCCTCCAGTCAAGGATGAGGGTGGTCAGGATAAAATGTAAACCATTATAGATGTATCTGCAGGCTTTGCAACAGGAGGGCTGTCAAGGCAGTCAGAGCTATGGGGTGCCAATGGGAGAGGGAATAGAGAAGGGTTAGAGAAAGGAAGAGCTCTTTGAGTCATCAGCCTCTTAGGCAGCTGCTATCTTCCAAACCATGCACAAAGAACGAGGAGCCAACATGGGCTGGCTCTCATAGAACATGAAACTGGACTTTATACACTAGAAAACACAGGGAGAAAAAGACACATCCCATAATAATGCAAAGATGGTATTCTAACACTAAAGTGAAAGGCTTCCAATTTGTATAGGCTTAAAATAGACTGACCACATACAAGAACAAAACCTGACAGGACTAAAAGGAGACTCCTTCCCATCTACAATCACAGCAGAGCCTTCCAAATGAAGCAGGGCACTGGTCAGGTAACAGATCTGAACACTACAACTATCAAACTTGACTAAATGCCATAGAACTGAACTTGTGAAACACTTAAAGACTGATCAAAATAAGCCAAAAAAAAAAAAAAACTAGGAAATTTATGATGTGGCATATCCTTCTGTATATGTGCTGCTTTTATTGGTTGATGAATAAAGCTGTTTCTGGTTTAGCAGAGTGAAGCCAGGCGGGGAAATTTGAACAAAGATATATAGAGAGAGTAGTTGGAGTCAAGCAGACACCAGCCAGCCTCCAAGGAAACAAGACATGTAGAAAATGAGGTAACTCCAAAGCCATATGATAAAACATAGACTAATAGAAATGGGCTAATTTAAGATGTAAGAGCTAGCTAGAAATACGCCTAAGCCATTGGCCAAACAGTGTTGCAATTAATATAGTCTGTGTGACTATGCAGGTCTGGGCAGCCAGGAAACGAAAGTGCAGTCTCTGATTATAAATGGTGCTTCTGTGTGTTTCTTTGGAACTAAATGGCTGAGGTACTGGGCTGGAAAGAAACTTGCATCTACAAATTTATATAATCATTTCCAAATAACCCATGGATCAAAGGAGATACAATGAGAAATTAGGTAATACCACTAACTGAATGATAAAGCAAATGTATCAAAAAGTTCACACAATCTGGCTAAAGCCACACACGGAAATGTCAAGCCTTAAGTACAGTTACTACAAAGCAAGAAAGTGTGAACAAATGTATTGATCTGAATACTTTAATCAGTAAGCAAACAAAATACCCAGCATATTGAAACTGGAGAATAAAATGAAAGAAAGGTTGCAAGAGCAGCAGTTGATTATCCAATCCAATTGAATCAAGAAATTGAACTTGGTTCTTTACAAATACTAAAACAACTAGTAATTCTCGGAGAAGGAAATAGGCAACATCCACCATCGGGAAGGAAAAAGGGAGATAACAACAACCCCACAGGCAGTACAAAGATGAGAGGGCAGAGGCACTTGACCACTGAACCCAAAGATGGGTTTATCTAGAGATCTTCCAAATACCTCAAGGATAATAATAATGGCTTCATGAACTCCTCAGAAGTCTTGACAGGGTGGGCACACTAGAGCCCACAAGCCAAATACAATCTAAATCTATGGCCTGATTTTTAGCCTATCTGAAAAACAGAACTGGTTCTTACATTATCTAAAGTGGTAGAACGACGTGAGGTGGGGGTGCAATGGAAACATGGTCAACAGAGTTGTCTGACTCTACCGAAAATCTTTGCCAATAACAGAATTAAGAAAAAGAACAACTCCATCATATTTTAAGGGGCCAGCATTAGCTTAATATCAAAATTTAAAAGAAAAGAAATTAAGCTGGGCGGTGACAGTGCACACCTTTAGTCTTAGCAATTGGGAGGCAGAGGCCAGAGGTTCTGAGTCTCTGAATCAAGCCCAGCCTGTTCTACAGAATCAGTTCCAGGACAGCCAGAGCTACACACACACACACACACACACACACACACACACACACACACACACACACAAACACACACACACACACACACACACACAAAAACCCTGTCCAAAAAAAAAGGGGGGGGGGAGAAGAGGGAAAGAGGGAAAGAAAAAAAATTGCTGGACTATGTGTATATTATCACCATAGTTATAATAGCACATGTCTTGTATCTCAGTACTTGGGAGACAGAAACAGATGGACCTCTGTGAGTTCAAGGCCAACCTGGTCTACAAAGCTAGTTCCAGTACAGCCATGGCTACAGAGAGAAACCCTGTCTCAAAAACAAGAAAGAGAGAGAGAAAGAGAGAGAGAGAGAGAGAAAGGAAGAAAGAAACAAAGAAAGAAGAAAGAAAATCGAATGAGAAAATTTATATTAGATAAATAAAAGGGAAGAAAATCTATTATTAATTGATATATACAAAATCTAGTATATTAAGCCAAACCAAATAAAAGTTTCAACTTTACAGGCTGAAAGAGTGAGTATCTGTGGTTCATGTGGTTCAACCTAAGGTCTTAAACACACTCTGATTAGAAAATTCTCAGCATACTAATGATAGATGAGAATACCCTTATCCTGATTGACCATTTACACAAAGCCTACATCAGATGCTACCATGGTGATGACATTCTGGGAGTTTTCCTTCTCACTGCAGCAAGACACATATACCCACAATACGGTGCTGCTCAGCCACTGACTGGAGGTCCCAGACAGCACAGAAAGACAGTTTAGAACTCAGCACACAGAACAGTCATCATCCAGATAGTGTGCATTTGCTGAAAAAAATCTACAGATAAACTAGTGTGAAAAGAAAGTTATGTCACACATCAGGTGACAAGGTGACTATAGAAAAACAATTATATTTCTAAACATCATGAACAAAAAAGGTGAATTAGGAAACAAACCAGCAAAAAACACAGAGAAGTCTAACAAAAAGAAATAAAACCTCAACTATGAGAAATACAAAATGGATATTAAAGACCTTAATAGACAGATACATATACCACACTCCTGGGTTGAAAAATTAGAAATAAAAGTTATTCCATATGCAAATCAACAAAATTCTAATACAGAGACTGCAGTAACTAAAAAGGACTTTAGATAGTTAAAGAAAACTCACAGTTGGGCAGTGGTGGCACACACCTTTAATTCCAGCACTCAGGGACACAGAGGCAGGCAGATGTCAGTGAGTTTGAGGCCAGCCTGGTCAACAGAGTGAGTTCTATGACAGCCAGAGATATACGGAAAAACCTTGTCTCAAAGAAAAGAAAAAAAGAAAAAGAAAAAAAAAAAAACCTTACAACCTAGCATAACTAGTTCAAAAAAAAAAAAAAAGTTAACTGACAAAGATGGCTCTGTTGGCCCAGGTAAGTAGGGCAATGGGTCAGATGGGTCAGAACAGTCTAGAACCAAACCCATTCACATAGAGACTTGATTGGCATGATACAGTAAAAGAGAAAACATTAACCCTTCAGTAAGCCACTGAACTAAACAAATATTAAAATTAAAAGTATCTAATCCCAATTTTGCACCACACTTAAAAAATCCAAATACAACTGAAAAAGTGGTAACATTTCTACTAAAAATTATACAGATCTTCCTCAGGTCCTTCAGACAGACACACACAAAAAAAATTCAAGTGAAATAATGTGTTATATTAAAATTAAAAGCATCTGTTAAATAAAAACACTAAAAAAAGAAAAAGACAACCCATAGGATTGACAGAAAACAGCAGTAGAAATAACCAACAAAAAGACACATACCCACCCAATCTAAACAAAAAAGCTGCCACAAATCAGTAAGAAAAACAAAGACAAATTGGTTTCCTGAATCTCCATCCAGGAACTGAAGAGGCAACTTCCCCACCACCCACATACGGCTGGTTATCCGGATGAAAGTGATCAGCATCTTTAGTTAATTCAGCCATAACAATAAAGATGAGAAGACTGTACAAAATGCTGAAGATTGCATGTGAGACAGACAGCATGCTAATGCAGCACAGGTCAGGGTACACTGTCACAGGAAATCTTGCACAGATCATCTGCTACACACAAGCTACTGCAGCATCAAACAGAGAAACAGTGAAAACCACGCAAACATCAGCACCAAAGGAAAGAATACCTTGTGTTAGCCCGTCCAGTGAAACATTAAACAGCCATGGATATAGACCAGCTGCCATATTCACCTTGCAAACACACTACTGAAAGGATCCAGACAGAAAAGAACAAATGTTGTATGACACCATTTTAATAAACTTAAAAAACTCATCTAACATAGGAAAAGTAAAAGATGACGCCTCAGCAGAGATATGGGTGCAATAGGGCAGGAACACTGTGGTTACTTCTCTGCAGAGCAGGTCCAGGTGCCCTTCTTTCCTGAGCTCCCACTGAGACCTCACACCTGTCTGGAGGCTGGCATCCTTCAAGAGAAAGCTCCCACATGGGAACACTTAGATCTCATGTTTACTGAAAACAAACTCAACTCCCGCTTAGGAAGATCTGTGGGACAGGTGACCTCACATCCACATGCAAGCATAAAGGAACAAAGCAAGCACTAAATTCTGGGATGCCTGCAGTGGGTGAACAAGCACTCCTGAAAGAACACCTGCTGATGCACTTCATTTCTGGAGATCAGATTCTTAGTAATCCACAGTGCCCAGCCGGGGCCTAGAAGCCAACACTGACACACAGTTCACAGCCAAAATCAAGACTTTTCTTGGATTTCCTCCATTTTCCATGGTTTTCTATTCTGGGACCCCATCCATGAATCCCACCTTTCCCTAGATGCCTCTTGTTTTTTTTAATGTCCTCGGCAGATGGGAGGGGCTGGCAGGTATTGTCTGGATACAGGTCTTCCAGGATCTGATATTTTCGTGTGGTTCCACTAGTTAGGACTGCTGGGAAAATCATGACTTGAAGGGTCATCTCATCACACAAACAAGAGTCAGACTTAGAACGAGCCCTCTGTTCCATATTGGCTTTACAGAACAGCTGGCTGTCAGGAGAGCAGCAGCAAGGGAGCATGACAGAACAGCATCTCTGGAGACGTGGCTATCACCATCAGGCTACACCTGAGATTCTGCCATTTTCCCTTCAGCTCTGGGAAGGCTGCACCAGAAGCTCACACCAGCACTAAGCCCTCACAGACACAGGGACTCCTATGCCACTGGTTCACCCAGGGAAGCTCCAATCACAGAAAATTTTAGCAATACTAACAGGAAGGGATCAGGACTCCAGAGAGTCAATAAAATATAGTCTCAACCTAGCAAGCAAGGAAATCAAAAGCTTCCTCTTTATTCCATATTGTGGTGATCAACAGCCACGTCAGACAGCCACTGCTGGGTTTGACATTTTGTGGCTCTTCCTTTCGTCTGAGCCACCAACTTCCTTCCAAAAATGAGGACAAATTAACAGCACATCCACATATCTGACCAGAGCCAATAGCTCCCAAACAAACGGCAACAGCAGAGACCGGATGCACTCAGAGTGGCCCTGGCTGTGTGTGGCAAGGCTTTCCAGGAACAGAGGAGCAGACAAGACAACTGGCTTCCGCTGAGGTCTGCAGGCCAGGCCCTTGTGGAATGCATGCAGTGCAGACTGGACCCAGGCCAGACTGGGGACAAGCTACCAATGAGACCAGCAGCACTAGCCTGTTTCTACACATTGCTTCACCTTCAGCAGAGACAAAGAAAAGGAACAGAGGAGACTCCCAAGAAAGGCCAGGCCACATCCACAGCCAGGAGGCCCTGTCTGGCAATGCAACAATGCAGACCACCTGCTGGCCTGGCACTGAGACTGCTCACAGAAGAAGAGACAAGCATTTGAGAAGGGCACCGTGAAAACAGCTCTGGGCTGCCATGGACCATGCCTTATCTCAGACTTAGAAACACATTGCTCCTGACGCCTCCCAGTGCACCTCATAGGCAGCCCAAAGATGCCACACTCCCATAGGCCTGTGAACTTCCTCTTCATGGCCCCCAAGCTTCCTCTACAGTCTGAAGTATCCCTTTATTTACCTCTGCAACAGTGCAGTAACCTCTGTGGTTCAGAATGACCCCAACCCAGGACTCACAAATGTAAACCAACATGCTAAATTCTCATTTATTCACAGAAGGTATTTTAAGTCTAAAAACGGCACTTGATCAAATGTTTTACGTTCACTACATAAAACAGGACAAATTTAAGTTCTGGTATTTTTCTAAGGTGGGTTCCTGAGTCTACTGCAGTGACCTTGTGACTCCTGAGGACTGAGACACAGTTTAGAATCAACAGAGGCCATAGCATTCAATAAGCTCTGACCTTTGCCAATCCCAAAGTCTCTGTGAGCACCCACAGCAAGAATGGAGCGAACACCAAATTTCAAAGACCTCACTCAAAGCCCTCACTCAGGCAGGAGGCTCTGCAGCAGTATCAGCGGGGACCTAACATGAGCCCTGAAGCTCCTGCCCAGTGCGAAGATCTATCAGGAACTCAGGTTAGTTTTCCAGTGGTAGAATTTTGTTTTCAGTCAGATGTGTATAAAACTCACTTTGAAGGTATTCAGACAAGCTACGAAGGGAAGGTACCTGAAATTTAACAATGGATAATGAAAACTATAAAATATCTAATACTAGAAAA
>JAQHUG010000148.1:3373324-3443666 GCA_028555095.1 Dicrostonyx torquatus
AGCATAGGGACATTGGGGGAGGGTTGAAGGGGGGAGAGGAGAGTCAGGGAGGGGAGCAGAGAAAAATGTAGAGCTCAATAAATATCAAGAAAGAAAGAGAAAAAAAAACAGCAACAACACTAACCAGATATGGGACTTTAAAAAAAAAAAAGAAAGAAAATATAGAGCTTGCTTTTACAGAAAACAATGGTGAAGATATTATCATCACAAATAATTTTAATCAGTGCCTCAAGTGGAACATACTTCCAAGGGTATGCCTGTAACCCCAGCACTCAGGAGACTGAGGCAGGAAGATCTTGAATCCAAGACTAGCTTGGGTCATATGCTAAGTTTCAGGCAAGCCTGTAGTAAACAAACAACAAGAACAACATTAACAAAAAAAGTCAAGCAAAATGAATATGCTAACTCAAATAGCTTGAACTGTCTGTCTACTCCTACCCAAGCAAAGTCCTCTCATTGCAGGAATGTCTGGGTGTTAACTACCCAACTCCTTGCTGCCTGGTAAAAACCTTTGCAAGGAGACATCCCAGATTGCCACCTGCCAGGCTCCCAACTTCTATCAACTACACAAGCTTGAAGGAAATTCAAACTGTCCCCTCTACTCAGGATGGCCCCAGTGAGATGTCAGACCACCAAGTTCAAGGTCTATGGTCCCCCAGCTCAAGGCAGTGACTGGTTGCATTCTCATGCCAATATATGCCAACTAGTCCATAAACCTCAGCTGAACTGAGTCAACTATTGCCTGCAAGTGAACATGACTCTACCTGACCTTCCCCCCCACCATGAGACATATACAAGATGCTTCCCATGATTGGGAAGACAGACGAGAGCCAAATCACAGGAGAACAAGAAGGTGGATGAAAAACTACTTCCAGAGTCTAGAAAAGAACCCCAAGGAACAGCTCAAAAGAAAGCCCAGTCTCCCACCTAAAGCCCAGTGTGGGGCACTGAAGCCATGGTGGGCACCCAGCATGCCAAGTCCCAACGGCCCCATCTCCGGCCTCAGCAATGGTGCTAGGAGATGCAATGCTACCATACTGACTGTGCTAACTGCCTGAAGGGGAACACAAATGTCTACAGAGGACAGTGAAACCTATGCTCATTTAGAAAAGAAGTACTTTCCTAAATGAAATGTCTTTTGCAGACACAGGACTCCCAGAGGAAAGCCCAACGATTGAGGATATCTGTGCCTTATGGTCGTTGATCTTGGCTGAGTGCCTCCACTCTGAGGCAGGCCCCTTGCTACCTGCCCTGATGCTGCAAGAGAGAGACAAAAGCCCCTGATGATCTGGTTCCCTTCTCAGCCACCACATTCAGGCCAATACCCATGTAGGCTTTCCAGGGGACCTTAACCTCCTACTTTCTACCATCACTAAGGTGACCACAAAGCACCAGGCGTAGTATGAAGAGAACTCTGCATGGCTCCAAGTTATGCTGACGCTTTCCAAGGAAACTGCTGACATTTCCTGCATCCGGTTTCCCCAGGCACTACCTCAAACTTTCTAAAACACTTTCAATTTGTAAGAAAGACTAATTATATCTCTCTAGTCTTTTTGATAGAACCAAAACAAAGCACTGGGCCTGGATAAATGACTGAGTCGTTAAGAGTACTTGCTGTTCTTTCAGAAGTTCTGAGTTCCAACCCAGTACCCATATGGTAGCTCCAGTTTTAGGGAATCCAACACCCTCTTCTGGACTCTGTGGGCACTGCATACATATGATACATAGATATACATGCAGACAAAACATCCATACACATGAAATAATCAATAAATCTATCTTTATGCTAATTTAAACAAAACAAAAAACAACGCCACTTACCAGAAAGAGGGATAGAGGGTAAGGTGGCCACTTCATAAGGAGCCCCTGCAGCTGCAAGCAGTAAGGCAAGGTGTAAGGGCAGGTATGCACACGGCATCAGTCTGAGAGAAAGGCATGGGCTTGAAGAATCAGTCAGTCCTTGTTATGGACTGGCTCCATGTGAAGATGAAAATAAAATCACCAAGAATTCTGCATCATGCTGTTGGCTGAATATGGGAGGGAGGGGCTTCCACTAAAAGCAGCCTAGCTTGCTCTTAAAACTGCATGCATTAGAAACTATAACCCTACAGTTTTCTCGGAACACCCATAACAATAGTGAGGTCTTTTGGAATCAACAAGACACTCAGAAACAGGGCTCTAATTAAGTCCATTTTCTCCGAAAGATTTCCTTGAAGAATGGAAGAAGAGCACACCAGCTGTGAGTGAAAACTAATCCAAGTGGGGCCTGCAGTTCTTACAGTGGAAGCGTTAACACCTTCTATGAAGGTCTAAATGTTGGCTTCCCCACCCAGTGTAGCAGCATTAAGAAGTAAGGTCACAGGGAAGAAATGAAATGTGAGGACAACACCCAGAGTGTATTGAGGGCCCTTCAATAGGGAGGGGCTCCTGGCGCCAGCACAAAAGAAAGCAGCAGGGTGGGACCAAGCAGAGGCCAGGGAAGCCCTGACCAGACAGTCACCAGCACCCTGATCTTAGCCTTCTAGCCTCCAGAAATGCACCAAAAATTTCTGTAGACTTTAAGTCATATCACCAAAGGGGTTTTATTACAGCAGCAGAAATGAACAGAGACACAGAAACTAAACAACCAGAATACAAGAAACAGTCTTCTAAAAACTGTTCTGAGAATTTGGAACTTAAGGGAAAAGGAGAAGCTCTCCCTTAAATTCCAGTCCTTGCTGTACAAGCATGAGGACTTGAGTTCAGTTTCCAATACCCATGAAAAAAGTTGGGCCTAATGGCATATAGTAGTATATATTACCTAGCACTGGGGAGCACTGGGCTCCCTGGCCAGCCAGCTTACCCTTACCAGCCAGCCCCAGGTCTCAGTGAGAGACCCTGTGTCAAAAAAACAAGGTGGGCAGCTCCTGAGGATAACACCTGAGGTTGACCTCTGGCTTTCGCATGTACACAGAACAGATACATACAAGAATTGCTCATATAAATCTTGGTTATCAAAGGCTGACATGCCTGGATAACAACCAATCCCAACAAAGGGAATACAAAGTCAAAAGCTGATTTAGGTCTTGTGAGAATGTCACTGAATGCAGAAAATCAATTCATCCTGCTAATGACCACTAAATAAGAGAACACCAAGATACTTTAACCAACTTTATAGTTCTTTACAAATGCTATCTCTAACGGGATTTTTAAAAAAGATGTAAACAGCCATAGATTTTATTTTTAAAACATACAAGTGTTACCTATAGATAAGCTTCATGACTTCTTTTCTAAGTACACAGTAACAGTGAGAGTTAGGAAGGGCTGAAATGCTGAGCACTGCTTCATGGTAGATCCTGAGCTGCTCAGAGCACTTGATGAAAGCAAGTGTGAGCCTACTGTTCCACTTCATTTGCTTTCATCATACAGTGTTCCTCAGTGTTCATTTCTAATGTTCTCATGAACTAAGCAGACAGAAAGGTGCTGGGGAGAAACACTCAGTTTCACCCAAATTTCCAAATTAACATGGTTCACAAGGCACCTACTCAGTTTAATTCAGCTTTCCATGGCCAGCAAAGAGAGTTCAGAGGTTTGAAACATACCTAATATGCAGTGCACATAGTGTAAAAACCCTAAGTCCAAGGATGGTTGTGCTAAGAGAGCCAAGACCCAAGGTAATATTGTGTGTAGCAGGAGAGGGCAACAAAGGGCAGGAAGGTCAGAGCCTCTGTATCTAGACGTGATGAGACCATGGCAACGCAGACCACAACAGCAAACCAACTCTCTCCCTCTATTCTAAGCCTTGTTTCCACTAGGCCACATACCCCAGGCAGCAAGCATCATGCCCTGTTCTTCAGACTCAGCCAGTACAGCTCTTCTGGGGGAACATCTTCAAATGTATACAGTTCTTCTGGGAGCTTCTATGATCTGCCTATCCCTTCTCTTAGCAAGAATCACTCCATCCCTGAATGACCTGCCTGGCCTAGAAAATCCCATACATGTAGAGAGGATAACTAGACTTATCTGGGTCCAAAGCACCCTGCTGCCCACAGAGAAGCATTTGTGGGTCATGGATTCCAGTTCCTGGCTGGCCTCTGAAGCACTGACTGACCTCAACCTAGGCAGTTATTTGATGGCAGGCAATACTGGTTTCCTCACCCACACAATGGAACGATGGCGTTCCAGCTCACTTCACAAGGTTATCAGGACACATAAATGTAATAACTGGAAAGCACAATTCAGAACGAACTTGCTATTCATTCTGGTCCCTTAAAAGCACAACGGTGTTTGAGTTGGAGTAAGCAAGTAATCAATGTTGATTTATGATCACTATAAGTTTTAAACACCTACGGTTAAACAGAGCCAGTTCTTCAGCTGGAGCAGCTCTCGGCCTTGCATAGACCAGCTCTGGAGGCGGCATGCATCTGCACACCTGTCCACGTACGACCTGCCCCCACTGCCGGGTGCTGCAATTATGGCCTTTCTATTCCAGCACCAAGCTGTGCTCAATGGTTCCTAATGATTCGAGTATTGAGTTTTCTGTGTCAAATACATACCAGGAGTTCATTCTTAAATTTCAATATCATTAATCATCTAACATTCAACATCTCAGAACTCGGAAATTTGCATTTCTACAATGGGGGCTTTGAAAGAAGGACACAAATGCAAATGCTCCCCAAACTGTGTAAGAATTTTCAGAAAATTGCCAAAACAAACCATCAGCACACCATTGACAGTGAATATTCTGAGCTCTTCCTAGTGACAGGGTATTCGTGATTTTTAAAAGACAAAACACAATTTGAGGATTGAAAAAAAATAGGTTGAAAAATAAGTCCTTATGTCTACATGATTTCCAGAACAAATCTTGACTGATTAAGATCCCAGATAATCACAGCATGGAGAAGCCAGGGTGGTGACAACTTGAGAGCTGCACATGCTACTGGGGTGGCTGCTGGGAAGATGCCAGCAAGATGCATGTGCTAGGAGCTGGGCAGGAGGCAGCAAGATGTACACGAAGCATTCTGGAAGTCTTTCCTTAAGAAAGCAGGTTCAAGCACTCTCAGGATTAACACACTCCCACCCAACTCTGGTCCATTGCCTGAGGCATCTCACTTCCTTCTCCAGAGAACCAGATACAGGCACAGAAAAAATGATCACTTCTTCATGAACTTGGCCAGTTCAGTCTTGCTCCCTACTGTCACACCCTCAGAGCGGCTACCTCCCTGGTGCCCCTCCAGTTCCCTACCAGATCTATATGAAGTTGATCCTATCTGGCTGACAATGCTGCACTCCTAGGCCTCCTGCTGGCTGGCTACCCTTAACTGCCTACATACCTGTCCTGCGGGTCTTTTGGACTCTTACACCAGGCCTCACTCAGAGTCTGCAACTCACCTGCTACCAGCTGCCCAGAACTCACATCTGTATGCTCCACAGTCCACAAAATTCATTCTCTACCCTACACTGTGCAATATCCCTGAAACAAACACACTGCAGAGCACCATATAAAAGGTACAAAAAAATCTTTTATGATACAAGCTCATTACCACTTAATTTCTTCATTACTATATAATAACCTTGGCAGTCAAAGTGGTTGAAATAAATAGAACTCAAGACCATACAAGTGAAGGCTTGGACAACACATGCACCTTTAATCCCAGCACTCAGAGACAAAAAAACAAGAAAAGGACAGCCTGGTATATATGTGAGTTCCGGGACAACCAGGGCTATATGGTCAGACCCGTCTTCAAAACAACAAACAAAAAACAAAACAAACAAAAAAGTGAGGACTAGAGCACAGAGATGGAAGGAACTTCAGGATCTCAGCTCAGCCCAGGCCAAGGGCAGAGGGCCTGTTCCTAGAGACCCAGAAAACAACCCTAGTCATTATGTTGTGTTGACACAGTCTTCAGCTCCTCCCATGTGATTGGTTCAGACTGACAGAATATTATTAAACTATAGAAGGGACCAAATTAAAGCACTGATCTTGGATTACACACACCTCCCTCAAAGCTGTTACTTTACTTGTAACCTGACACTGGCCAGGCCTCTCACTAAGACCTTAAAACAGAAAGAAGGATCCAGGCTCTGCCTGGATCTGAGGCCATCAGCTAGGTCACCAAAGATGTCTCCTAGCGGATACCTACTTTCTCTAAGCAGACCTTCAAACAAGGAAGTTCAAATACACTGTAGACACAGGGTAGTGCCAAAAACTGAGTGCATGAGTGATCAGGTGACAATGCCTGGGTTTCCTGGTAGCCAACCAGTTACCAATATCTAGGTGCACTTTAACAACAAGAAAGACAAGAGCAATTATTGGAAGGGAAATGGACAGGAAATAAAGAATGGCTGCTTGTTCTTCCAGCAGGCCTCGGGCACATCAGTCCTCACACCACTATTTGCAGGGGACCTGCCTCGCAGTCAGAGGTCTAACAGCTGAGTTAACCACAGCCTGCCTGGGCATATCCCAACAGTGAAGGCTTCAGTGCAGGACGAGACCAGTAGCACCATTCACAACCTCCTTCACAAACTGAACCAACCCCAGCCCTTTCCTCGGGCTGCTCATAGCACTGGAAACAGTTATTTAGAGCAATAAATCCCAACAGCTAGGCGGCTTTTACGTCAGAGAGCCAGGGCCTGGCTCTAGCAAAGTCCAGAAAGAACGGCAATAAAATCATAACGCAGGCCTCACCCAGCACCACAGGGAGTTTAAAGGAAAACAGAGGAGAGAGGAGTTATACACAGCAAATAAAAAGGCCACTTCATCAACAGGCCAAAGCCAAGCTGCTCTGCCAATGTGAGAGAGAACCCAAAGGCCACAGGACTCCACCAGGGCCTAATGTGCCATCATCACTGCACCAGGCCACACAGGAGTATGCAGGAGTGAGCCAGGCAGGCCAGGGCATGGGACCAGAGAGAAGACACTGGGGTCGCAGAAGAAGGAAGACAGACAACTACGAGACAGTGACAAGAGCCAGCATGACTATCCCGGTTCCCTAGCTTTGTTCCAGCACAGTCAGAAGTTTCCTGTTCCAGGTAGCAAACCTAAGGTTGGAGAACTCTGTGGAGGAGGCTGTAATCAACCTGTACAAGGCTCCAGGCTCAATTCCTAATATTAAAAATCAATGAATTAGGTAATTGACTATTAATTCTCTTTCTTCCCAAAATCCACTAAATTCAAAATATAAACTGTGGAAGGATTCAAGGCAATGCCTAACAATGAGAAAAGCCCAGAAGACTTACTCATCTGAAACTACAAGGCAAGAAGCAAAGATGTGTCACCAGTAAGGACCTATGGCCTAGGCACAGAGCCAGCTCCCTTCTTGGTCATTCAGGACTATAATGTGCATGTGGAGGGCACCTGTTATATGGCTGCAGAAAATAATCTGCAGAGGACCACAGGGCTGGAGAGGCAGGAGTCTCCGCAAGTTCCAAGCTCTGAAAAACAGCCCAGCCACAGACATGCAAGCATTCTGAGGTCTCAACACAAAGCAGCTCATTGCAAGAAGACACAGAGGCACACACAACTTGACACAAGAGGAAGAGCCACCAAAACCCAAGGATAGACAAACAAGCAGAGGGGCTGGAGGTGCAGCTCAATGGTAGAGCACTTGCCTGGTGTGCAAGAGGCTCCAAGTTTGATCCTCAACTAAGGGAGGGAGGGAGGAGGAGGGGAAATAAGTGAATAATGATAGGTAAAATTCCCCACACAAAGGGCAAAGAGTCTCTGAGGGAGAAAGTCAGGATCCAGCTGACCCCATTCACAAGGATAAAGCTTAAAAAAAGTGGCTGGGAAAAGTCAGAAGTAAGTAGATGGGGCAAGATCCATTAGCCAAAAACAGGCAAGTATTTTATAGAACAAAATAAACACTGTACTCTGGTAAAAGATCTCATTAATCAAAAGAATAGTCATTAATTTTTAATTGAACACTGGGGCAAAAACACTGAACTGTATAGAGAAAAATGATTAATAATGTTAAAAGACTATACCAAAATTATAACTACAATGGAACATTTTACTTTTCTCAGAAATCATGAAGACAAAGAGTAAAGGGCAGCCTGGCTTAAAAACTCAATTGAGTTCATAGATATAGGGAGAATGTAACATTTAGGGAGAATGTACTCTTGTACATAACTAGGTCATACATATGTATGAGAGAATTTTAAACACAGTACAAAGATATACTTGCAAACCTCTTTAGACCAACAATGTAATAGCAAGAGCACACTTTTCCTCAAGTGCCTGGGTAGTGTGTACAAGATCTGATTGTATCTGTATCCGGTCACATAGTATGGAAAACAGCCATTTTCTCCAACATACTAGCAGAAATAAAGCAGACTGAATCTACCCAGTGCCAGAGTGGTGAAAGGTAGGAAACTACGCCTCCATATACACTGCAATTAGGAAGGTCAGTTAGACAACATTCTGGAGCAATTTCAGCCATCCTAAAGATATTTTAAACCTGGATGTCTGCTGACCCAGCTTCAGTTTTTCAGAAGTTATCCTGTGGAGATACTTACAGTACTGTACACAATATATTCATAGTAATTGTGTGCTATCAATTTGGAGCTATCATGAACACTGCCATAACCACATAAAGCATAGTCACAAACTGTCAGAAGAATATTAGTTTTATGTGCACACTGACATCACAGATATTCACAATATACTAACATAAAAAAACATCTAACACACTACTTCACATACAGATGTGGACACAGGGAAGACACACACCTCCATCTCACTGCAGAGTGGGAGGCGTACCTAACCTACATACCAGTATCTACTGTAGCCATTCCAGTCTACACAGCTTAACTTTTTCCTGCAATCACCATAAACCATTTCTTTAGAACAATCAATACACGAACAACTGACTCAATAAAACCCTCCTACCTAAATAAAGCCTGGAACCCTGCCCTCTGAAGCTCTCAGAAAAACTGGTAATGCCCCAGAGAAGTATGTGTGACCACTCTGCTCCCAGCAGTCTGCGAGAAAGGGCCTAGACCCTCCCTAAGCCTCTGCCTCTACCCAATGGAACAGGCTCAGAAATAGGGTGACAGAACCTAAAGCATCCATCCTAGCTAGCATCTATCCAGCATCCTGTGTGTACCCAGGACAGATACTGACACCTAAAGCTCTAGAGACTACACAATGCACTAGAAGTAGCCAAAGGCAGCCAAAAGTTCTTCAGGAGGTCAGGGCTCTCTACATTTACCATGGATCATGCTTTGCTACTTTCTAAATCCAAATCTTATATGTATTTGTTAAGGCCCAAGTACGCAGTTTCTAATCCTGTTCTGCCCTTCCAGCTCCTTGACCTGAGACTAATCCTTTGACCCAGCATTTCCAAAGGCATTTAGGGCTAGCGAGAATCAGAAAGGCTTGTGAAATGTTTAATATGTCAAAGAGCCAGGCAGCGGTGGCGCACACCTTTAATTCCAGCACTCAGGAGGCAGAGGCAGGCGGATCTCTTTGAGTTTGAGGCTAGCCTGGTCTACAAGAGCTAGCTCCAGGATAGGCTACAAAGCTACAAAGAAACCCTGTCTCCATAAACCAAAAAAAAGGCACCAAAGAAAGCAAACTAAGATACTGGATTGGCTGTATGGAACCAAGGCTTCATCCTACCCACAGTCACCCAAGCAGCACTGCCCCTCACTTGCCCTGACAAGAAACTCACTCTGCAAGTTATCTGCTGATGTTTACCCATCACATACTCAAACACAATTCTTTTTCCTGGTCATCAAGGAAACTGCCTGCCATTTGAGTGGGCATGCAAAGCAAGAGCACCCTCTGAATCTCAAGGAGGTCTACAACAGCCCCTTGAAATAAAAGACAAGAACCCCCAGTTACTAAACACTTGGTGATGTTGCAAACCAACAGCAACTGCCACAGGAAAGCAAAATCTAAAGCAAAACAAGCAAGCTGCAGTGGCAGCAGCAACACATCTATAAAAGGAGCCTGGAAACCAAAGATACAGGCCTTACCTGGATGGCTTTGGGAGCTCATTGCTAGCAGCGTCAGCGCCTTAAGTTCAAAATGGCTCAAAATGTCCACGTAAACAGTAGCTCCAACCAGCTCCAAACTTCCACCAGCACATGCAAGTACAAAACTGAGGAGGCTCGGGTCCCAGCTGCGTAAACTCGAAGTCTCACTGGTAGGGTCTTGTTAACCAAGTAATCCACAAGAAGTGCAGAAGTTGTCACCTGGCCTTACAGAGATGAACCTGCATGGTCAGAGAAGAAAGGAGCCCTCAGTCGGGATGTAAACACTGAATCTGGACATTACCTAACTAAGGGAAAAGGCTTTCACTCTTTATTTATAAACCCAAGAATCAGAGAAAGCAATTCACACTAAACCATTTCTATCAGTATGAACCACTGAGGTTTGTCAAAAACTACATGTGAGCAAAACAACATCAGTGAGCAATGTTCCTCATCACTGCTGCACTACTGACATCACAAGAACGGCTACGCAGTGGCTGGTTGTGGAGCTGTTACACTCATGGAAAAACCCAGCAGTAGCATCAGTCAATTATGACATCCAGAAATGTCTCTGGGAGGGGCAAAATCAACTTCGGCTAAAAGTTTTATCTAGCAATATCAACCACTCTTCCAGAAACTTCCCCACCATCAGGCTTTGGGGAGGAAATAGTATAGAACTTTGCCACTGATACAGATTTAATCCAAGCTACACAGGGAAAATGTCACTGCCCCACCAGACACCAAGTGCCCATCCAGACTTCTCTGCACATAGCTGCTACCATAAACTTTAGTTCAAATTCCATAACTTACCTCCCATGTGTCCATCTTTATAACTATGTTTTCCCAGGTTTATAAGGAATACATGGCCATGTACAAGAGTATCTGAACAGTGCCTGGGGAACCCCCTTCCAAGAGTCAGGTACAAGGTAACATCCAAACTCAGACCCTTCCTGCTGTACTTATCTTTCTCAACCTTTGCCCATAGGAACCACTGCCCAGATAGCAATCTACTCCCCAGCTGCCACTTTGCCAGGTCACTATACCACTTGGCAAATGCTTGCGAGGATTTGAAAAGACTGCAGGCTTTAGGGCACTGTCAAAAGCCATGGATTTAACAGATTCTCCCCCTGACCAGACTTTTCCACAACCCAGTCACTTCAGAGACAAACCAATGGATGCAACCAAAGACTGCCTAATTCTAATTCTAGTACCTACTGAAGCATCTGTCTACGTCTATCTCTTCCTTTAAGAATGTGATTTGTTTTTTGAGAGTGTCCTCACTATATAGACCAGGCTGGTCCTGAACTTAAGGAGTCTGGCCTGCCTCTGCCTCTTGAGTACTAGAATTAAAGGCATCCACTACCATGTCCAGCTTATGAGTACTTTTATTAAGCAAGTCAATAATTCCCCAACTGTCTGCAACTAATCAGCTCATCATGTCAAGGGCTGTCTCTAACATGGGCTGTCCAAGGTGGTTTCCAGCTTTACACTATTGCCTACAACTCTGTGACCCTTATCTTTATGACAGCTGACCTGCACCACGACTTTTATCTACAGGTTTAGAACTTTTACTCCTCAGTCAGGACACCACTCCTTTAAAGTGACTCTGTGAACCCAGTGACTCTGAGCAACTTTGCATCCATCCTGCACAAAGACACATCTTGACTAGGTATAAAGCCCACAACCATCCATCCTGTAACACTGTTCCCTTGGTACCATGGAATATCCTAAGGCCAACTACCCCAGAGTTCCTGTCTATATAACTTTTAGGGCTGGGTATTACTGGTGTCATTTTCTTCTGCCTACATGCTAACATGACTTTTCTTTAGTCTGGGAATTTAAAAATACTGTCAGACGGTGCACCGCTAAGTGTCTCTTGATTCGTTTTGCTCACAGCAAGACCCTTTGAATACATTTCCATCTTCTTGCTCTGAAAAATGCTCAGTCACCCTTGATTATTTTTATTCAACTCATTCTGGCTTGTTGAGAGATTCTATATGCTGCTGGACTCTCTCCACAGATCCCACCCTCTTGCCTCAGACACATCTGTTGTTTATTCTGCATTCCCAGGCGGCCTCTCTGGTACACTCTGCATGTGACTCCTGAGATCTTCATAGAATCAGCTTTCTTCATTGTGGTCATGATGCCATTCAAGGAAGCTTTAAACATTGTTCTCCACCTCTTCCCTTGCATACCTTCACTGGCCTGATCCTCCTCCTGATCATCCCCCACCCACCCACCACATGCACCTTCATTTCTTGAGCCATGTCTAGCTAAATTTCCAAAACCCTTCCTTCTGACTAAGACAGGAATCATGTTCTGAGATGTGTTCTATGGTATTCTGGAGCATCTTGTTGACAGGCCCCACATGGGGACTGTGGTTTATCCTCAAAGAATAGCCCTGCCAGACCAGAGTACCATCCAAGCCCACCCTGCCATTCCTACAGGATAGGTCAGCTCCCACCCATGGCTTTCAGAAAGCTCTCTCAGCATCACTGATGAAGAGGAGCCCCTTCTAACAGAACCCAAGAGTTTTTGTTATGACACAATATGTATGTTCTGAGAGGACTCATACTTAGCAAAACTGAACACTAGAAAAAAAAAGGCTTAGAAGAAGAGGAGGTTCATAACCCACACACTACAAAAATGCATTAATAAAAACATCACGATTCAAAAAAGATACTAAACAGTCCTAACAAAAAGTCTAACAAATGCAAAATTTTAAGATTTAAAAACAGTGACAACAATTGATTTAAAGAAGAAAATGGAGAGAAAATGTTTCTGAGTTTGGGAATCAAAGACAACTAAGCCCACTCTCACCTGTATCTGCGACCTCATCAAATTGTCCAGACACTCCATTAAGGGGCAGAGCTTGTCAGACATATAAATAAAAGAGTAATTTTTGTACCAAATAGAAAGAACCACCATGAGGTGGAACTGGAAATGGTCTAGAGACAGAAGGTCATTCATTTTATGTAATATCAGTGTTCCCCCAAGCAACAGAGGTCCAGCAATGTGCTACCTGCAAGAACACATTTTCAGTATAGGCACAAGCCACATAATGACATAAGTGTCAACAACAGACTGCATACAGCAAATACAGCAGTGGTCACATTAAAAAGGATCACCATGTGACAATGCGGTCATCTTAGCCTGTGTAATAGTCACACAATGGCAATGATGACAAAGCTATACACAACACATTCCTTCACAGAGCTGCGCTGGACTATGAAGTCACAAATAAACTAAAGATAGGAAAAGATCTATCACACAAGCCGTGCAGGTTAGCCACCACTGTCCAACTGACTCCACTTAGAATCCCCCAAGAGATGATGAGGAACCCCTGTGTGTCTGTGAGGGCCTTCCTAGGAGGAGGAACTGAGTACTAAGTGCCGTCTCGAATAAAGGAAGCATCATCCCATAGACTGAGAGACCCAGAGAATGAAAGAGGGAACTGGAAGAGCCAGCCCAGCACCAGCAGCCCATCTTTCTCTGCTTCCTAGCCCCCCTGACCTGACCTGCTCTGCTCTACCACAGCCTCCCCACCACGATCAACTGAACCCTCTGAAATCCTAAGCTAACGTAAATCCCTTATATCTGTCAAGTCCTTGGTCACAACAATGATAAAAGTAACTAATACACAAACACTAACCCAGAGCAAACTGTGAAAGAGACATTAGCATCAGACAAAATAAACATTAGGATCAAGTCATCACACAGGATACAGAGGCCCAGTTCCTAATGGATCAGTAAGTTGAACAGTAAACCACACTTTACACTAGAAGCAAAACTAAGAAAAGCATGAAGGAAATGGGCACATCTACCATTACAACTTAGGAATTCAGGGGCAGACACAACGGCAGGATCCTAGAATACACACACACCTCAAGGTGACTCGGTGACATTTACACAACACTATACAAAAGCAGTGGGGTGCACTTTCTTCACTGTCCTTTATCATACAGAGCAGGTACTGAGACATAACATAAGACAAGTGCCATTAGGTTTAAAAGGACTCAAGTCATATAAAATAAACTTGTTCTACTAAACTGGAATTAATTTAAAAATCAGTAACAACAGAAAGATATCTTAAAAACCCAAATATCAACAAACTAAATAATGCATTTAAGTTCACCACACACCTGTGATCCCAGCATTTGGAAAGTGGAGGTAGGAGATTCAGCAGTTCAAGGTCATCCTCAACTACATAAAGAGTCAGAGAGCAGCCTGGGCTATATGGAACCCCGTCTCAAAATAAACAACAACAACAACAAAAAAAAAATTTTCGGGCTGGAGAGATGGCTCAGAGGTTAAGAGCATTGCCTGCTCTTCCAAAGGTCCTAAGGTCAATTCCCAGCAACCACATGGTGGCTCACAACCATCTGTAATGGGGTCTGCAGGCATACACACAGAGAGAATATTGTATACATAATAAATAAATAAATATTAAAAAAATTTCATGAAGAAATTGGAAGGTACTTCACAATGAATGAAAATAGAAACACAAGATATCAAAATATGGAATGTCCAGAGGGAAATTCTCAGCACTGAATCTCTTTGTTAAAAAAAGACAGTCTGATTCAGTGACAGTAGGCTTCACTTTAAGAAATTAAAACAGAACAAACTAAACGCCAAATAAACAACAAAAAGTCAATGGCAAAAGTAGAAATCAATTCAATGAAGAAAAGAAAAATAAGGCCAAGCTCTGTGGGGCACACCTGTAACCAGTCATTCAGGAGGCTGAGGAAGAAAAACAATGAACTCAAGCCTGTACTATACAGTGAGCCCCTATCAGGAACACAGAAGGGAAAGAAGGAAGAAAATTAATGTGGCTGGCAAAGCTTTAGTCAGACTAATGATGAAAAACTGAAAATTCACGTTATCAAAAGGGGATGAACACAGACCACACAAACAGTAAAAGGACAATAGAGAGAGCATCAGAGACAACTTTATGCCAAGGACTTACACAAAATTAACAAGAGCCTTGAAAGACCTAAATGTAAGTTATTTGAGAAGACAGACACATAGCAGGGCACATCTTCTGGTCCCAGATTCATCAAGTGGGCCCATATGCAACTGTTGCCATTATGGGGGTTACCTGACGGTGTGGCACTTGGCTTCCTTCTCTTATACATATTAGCTCAAATTCAATGCACAGGGGCACTCATTTGGTCACTTACATTAATGAAGACAAGCGAATATTTTTCTTCTGCACAGTATGCTAATAAGCTAATGTTACAACTTACTCTGGTTACTCACTTGGCTCTGTCCAGTGGCATTCCATTAAGCTGGCTACTCATACTTTCCTGACTTTTTTCCATCTTTTTTGCTAGCAATTGTTAATATCAAGTTAGTACTGATGCCTTAGGACCCAAGCTAACCACTGCTACTCGCCCTTTCCTCATTTTAGTGCCTTTCTCCAACAGTGAGAAACCTGGCTCCTGCAACATACAATTTACTGGTTATGTTCTCATATGCTCAAAGTAGTTTCAAAAGCCCTACACTTGACAAACAGGCTCATGAGGAGACAGGACCATGCACTCAACACTGTGCTATGCTACTGTCCTCAGCCTTCTGATGTCCATCAGATCCATCCAGAGCTGTCCATGCATAACTTCAAGTCAGTGGGCTGTGCCTCTGCAGGAGGGCACGCTTTGGTGCCCAGGAGTTATATTTCTTTTGGGATTTCTCCATTCTGACGGGTCTAAACTGTTTATCATTTTCATACGTGAAGAATAAGAAATAAAAACATATGACTGATCCTAGTGGTGTTCATCTTTAATCCCAGCACTTAGGAGGCAGAGGGAGACAGATCTCCATGAGTTAGAGGTCAGTCTGGTCTGTATAGCCAGTTCCAGGAGAGCCTGAGATACACAGTGAGACCCTGTCTCAAAAATAAATTACAAAAAAAAAAAAAAATACAAATTCAGTTTTAAAAAAATCTCTAAAGGTAATTTTAAATTTAAGGTTCTTGCAGAGTTTCCACATAGTTGCTGAAAAACAGTCATTATGTTGTGGAATCTGATGCAAACACAAGCAAAGGAAATAGTACAGGAAACCCAAGGAGCCAACTTCAACAATCATGAACACTTTGCCATTCATGTTTCATCATCATCTCAATCTAACTGTAAGTTGTTGCAGGAAGATTCATCTATAACCTAGTGTGGGTTTTGTTGTTGATGTTTGTTTGCTAATGCATTGCCAAAGGCATGATGAAAATTAGCTTCAGCACCATCTACTCAACTCTGTTACCAGCAAGAAGGTTTTCAGAAGATTTCAACTTCCTTGTGAGAGAGGCAGAGCCTATGGGGCCCTCAGGGCAGAATTTGGTGGGGTCTGGAACAGGGTGTTATGATGGACTGAGTACCCTGCCTTCCATTAAGTCACACACCAGCCTCTGGAGTCCCTTCTTGGCCAAGACAGTCAGTCACTCCTCAGTGACACTGAAGACTGTTTCAGAGCCAGAGCCAAGCTGGGTCACGGCCATGATCCTAAGAAAAAGGAAAAAAAAAAATTCTGGATACAGAGGCAGAGGACTAAGGGTGACTAGAAATGAGGAGACTGTTGAGCCAGGTCCAGAAACCATGTGCAGTCCAATATGCAAGCCATCTGACACAGATATGGGGAACCAGACCAAGGTAGGTCAGAAGACGCATGTAAGCCCACTGGCCCAGGGTGATCCAGGCACAACACAGATGAAAAGACCATATCCATAAGACCCAGAGAGAAGGTAATTCTGAATTGCAAGTACCTTCAGGACAACAGTGACAGGTGTGGCTATCCTGCTAACTGCAGTCTGAGACTGGGTAAACTTCTACAAAAACATCTTTCTGCATTTCTACTCGGGCTCCATACATTATAAGCAGCACTGTGGCTTTGTGTGCTAGGTTACCTTGGTTCCTCCCTCTAGCAACTTGAAAATTCTGAAATCCTAGTTGGCTTAAACTTCACATTAAGTTTAAAAAAAAAAAAAAACTTCCAATGAGCAACTTTTAGAAACTATAAATCTTTAAGAGGATTTCTTATGAAATTACCATAAAGAGTTGTGAGCCAAGAGGGCATCTTCTGTCCCTCACCATGCCCAGTGGCTGGTGGAGCAGCAGCAAACATTTAATAACACCATCAAGCAAAAAGTGACAAGAGTGCAGAGTGACAAAGGCAGATGACCTACAGAACATTGCAGGGAGTAAGATCAGGGTGCCATGTTCACCACTACCAACAATGCCATCTTAAGACCTTCACCAGAAAAGAGACATGAGAAAGAACTGGAAGGGTGATATTGCCATCCACACATGGTACACCTTATGCACATAAAACCCAGAACAATCAACCAAGAACTATTAAAATGTCTACATTAGCTTAAGACTGCAAAGCAATATGTCTAAGTGTTTCTACACACCAGGAACAAAAAGAAAATCACACTGAGAAAACATAGATACCATCAGATTGTCAGCAAATATCAAGGACTAAATTTATCAGAAGATGTAAAGCTTATAGGCTTTATTGGAAAATATAAATATATATAAGCAAAATTAAAAGATTTAAATAAAAACAATATTCTATGTATATGGCTTTAAAGACCTAACAATGGCTCAGACATTGACATTTCCCAATTAACTGGTAGTCTATGCCATCAATATAAAAATTAAAATTAGGCCAGGTGGTGGTAGCACACGCCTTTAATCCCAAGCATTCAGAAGGCAGACACAGGCAGATCTCTGTGAGTTTGAGGCCAACCTGATCCACTAAGTGAGTTCCGGGACAGCCAGGGCTGTTACACAGAGAAATCCTGTTTCAAAAACAAACAAACAAAAATTAAAATTAGAATCCTTTATATATTGACAAGTTAATATTAAAAATTTTACAAAGAAATACAAAGGACCTGGAAGACTTACATTTTCACTTATATTGATTTATTATTTTAAAAAAAGCTAAGGACATAATATTCTAGAATGAAACCAATACAAACAAGATCATCTGATTATAGCTAACCCTAAATCCCAAGGTTTCAGTATTTTAAACATAATGCTTGGGTCATGACCCACTTAGCAACCCATCATGAAAACGGGATGGGTTACAGACCCAGACCAAAAGACAAAAAAATATCCAGTATTTTCATATAGTTAGAGAAATCTCCTAAGATCATAAAGTGAAAAAGAAAAATTTCAATTTATCCAGACTCCACAGAAGGCAGTCACACAGCAGAAGCAGCCTGTCATAGAACATTCAACAAGAGACTGACACCCAAAACTCACAAGCGATCCCTATAAATCTGAAGAGTTGACAATCCCCAAATTAAGTGGGCGGGGGGAGAGAATGGGCAAATGGTAAGAGCAAGCTCCTCACAAAGGTCTGTAAGCAGTCAATCAATGCATAAACAGGTATCTGCATCTATGTCGACAGGAAAATGAAAACCAAAACTACAACAGGGCAGGACTAATATAACCAAATGTCTAAAATTTATAACCAAAGAAGCACCAGTATTAATGAGGAAATGGAAAAACCATAGCTCTCACACTTAACCCTAAGAGTGTGAAGGGCCCAAGCACCCAGGAAACAAATCCCTGGGTGATAGGAAATAACACGCAAATCCTATGCCTCATTAAAGCCATTCCAGGACAGTCCCAGCCTGTTCTCTAGTCCTGCCCATGAAGACAGAGAGGTGGGTGAGATGAGAATGTTGCTCAGCTGACGAACTAGCTGACCTAACCAAACAAAGCCATGAACTTGATCTCCGACACCTGTAATACCAGCACTGGGGAGGTAGAGTCTGAAATCATCCCTCAGCTACATAGTAACTTTGAAGCTACATGATATTCTGACTAAAAAAATAAAAATTAAAAAAACAAGGATATATCAGCATTATCTGTGACAGCCCAAAACTGGAAACCTTCCAGATGTTGGTCATACTATAGAATGCTCTACAGCAAGAATAAAATTGTACCTTCACATAGACAGATCGCATTTTGCGATATTAAGCAGAAGCAGGCAGACACACATGGTTTGTACTGGGTAGTGACATGAATATAAAATTGTAACCAGGTAATACTGCTCTAAAGTCCTAGGACATCCTGGAGCGCAGTGTGGAACTACAGGAAGAACAAGGGAATAGCTGAAGAACTGGTAACTGCTCCCATCTATGTGAAGGCAGGCAAAGCCAATGACTGGAATGTACAACCCACATTCTTTCTGGCTGCTGTTGTGTTCACAAAGGTTGAACCTCATGAAAGATTGGGAGATGTGGCTCAATTCCTCAAAGGCAGCCATATTTTGTCATAGAAGTCCAAAACAATACCCACGTGCCTATCTTGTCAGCGTGCCCCTTCTCATGTGGTTCTCTAGCTAGCGAATAAACAACTAACAGTAGTTCTTTTTTTTTTTTTTTTTTTTTTTGGTGTCTTAAGACAGGGATTCTCTGTAGCTATGGAACCTGTCTTGGAACTAGCTCTTGTAGACCAGGCTATCCTCGAACTCACAGAGATCTGCCTGTCTCTGCCTCCTGAGTGTTGGGATTAATGGCATGCACTGCTCTGACAATAGTTCTTGCCACTACCTTCTACAATCTCCATTTCCACAAGAAATCTGCTATTCTCCCTTGAAAGAAACCTCACAGAAAGGAGTTGAAGATGCACATGACACACAGCAAGGAAAGACCTGAGTCAGGATGGTCAAAAAGAAAAAAAAAATGTGTATGAAATAGTTTAAATGTTTTGATTAAATGCTTACTTTAATCTGAATTTTATTAATTAAAATTTAAATAAATTTTAAGCAAAAATGAACTGCTAACTGTATGATTTCTCTTACTTATATAGTAAGCATTTTAGTAAGCCCTCTTGTCCTCAGCAAATGAAATATGGACTTTAAGGTTTGGTGATTTTGTTTTATGTGTGCCATTTTGTGGTAGATGGCTTCACACAGTGAAAGACTACAGATTTCCCCCCATATTTTGTTGGGAGACATTTATATTTACTTTCATAATAGATGCCATACTTGAAAGTAATAAAATCCCACTTCACCGTGTTCTAGAAAATATGTAGTATATCACAAATCCAGGAGACGAGTCTGGACAAGCTGAGAAAGGCTACACAGTCAGGCAGTGATGGCCCACGCCTTTAATCCCAGCACTCAAGAGACAGAGTGGGGGATCTCAGAGTTCGAAGTCAGCCTGGTCTACAGAGTTAGTTCCAGGGCAACCAGGGCTACACAAAGAAACCCTATCTTGAAAGAGACAGAGAGAACCAGGAAGGGAGGGAGGGAGAGAGGGAAGAAGGGAGGGAGAAAAGGAGTGGAGAGAGAAAGGGGGGCAGCACAAAGGGCCATAGTTCTTTCCAATGCACAAGAGATCAGATGCTGGAAGTTATGACGAAGACAGGAACAGGGGCAGCAACCTGGCAGCATCCTCAGGGCCTGACATACTTTCTTCACAAAAGTCCTATGGATCCTTCTGCTGATGGCCATGTCCAGTTATTGCTACTTTACACTGAGGTTACAAATGACGAACACCCGTATCTGGCCATGATCTGTAACATGTACACACTTCTTGGTAAAATAAACTCTTCATTAAAGGCTCAACTGGATCAAACATTCAGATAAAAAGATACTTGTTTCCTTTGCCTGCAAAATGAAACAATTTTGGAGAATGACTTTAGAGGAGGCCCAGATTAACATGGGATCCTATGCATTATTCAATACCAAACTGTAACAAACAAAAGGCCAGGATGTCCCAGGTAGGTGGCTGTAACACCTAAGGAAAACCCAAAACTTTTCAATGATCCACACAAGATCCCAGAGCAGAAGGCAAATGGCTTCAAAGCCTCACTTTGGATTTGAATGAGAATTGAGCCCCATAGTCTCAGGCATTTGAACGCTTGGTCTCCAGTTGTTGGTGGCACTGTTCGGGGAGGTTTATGTGGTGCAGTCTTGCTGAAGGAAGTCCATCACTTGGAGTGGCCTATGAAATTAAAAGAACTATGCAGCTTGCAGGTTGCTCTCTCTGCTCTGTGCATTACTTCTCAGCTTCCTGCTCCTGCTACCATGCATGCAACTTGCTGCTATACTTCCCCACCATGATGGACTCCTAGCCCTCTGGACCCATTAAGCCAAAACAAACTCTTTCTTCCATAAATTGCCTTGGCGAGGGGGGTATCTAATCACAGAGCAGAAAACTAACTAATACATCCACTTCTATCCATTTTTTTGTTTTGTTTTGTTTTTGTTTATCGAGACAAGGTTTCTCTGTAGCTTTGGAGCCTGTCCTAGAACTAACTCTTGTAGACCAGGCTGGCCTCAAACTCACAGAGATCGGCCTGCCTCTGCCTCCCAAGTGCTGACATTAAAGGCGTGCACCACCACAGCCCTGGACTAGTAAACAGAGCGCCATCCTGATAGAGAAGCAGGTACTTGTAGCAGTTCTCAGTGCACTCTGGAGCCTCTGAGGACCCCAAAGTCTTTTCAGAGGGTGGAAAATCAATTCTTTTTTTCCACCATGCTTCTGTGATTTGTTCTCTCCAGGGTACTGTGGCACTTTCCAGACGCTATGTGAGGACAGTCAAGCACACAAGAATAAGAGCATCGGGTTGTCTTCTCACCACAGCTCAATAGGCAGCCTTCACCCTGTGGGTCCCAGTGGTGTGCCCCTCTACTTCGAGATGCACATGCCCATACCAGGTAGCTACTGTGCCTTAAAACATGGGCTTGTCACACAGACTTCTCCATAGCCCGTTCATTCAATCACACCTCCAGAACACAGCATCCCAGGTGCACTCATTTCATCACCACCAACTGTATACAGACAGATTGCTCTCCAAGTGTCTTACCACCTGTGCAATGTCTGGAGACAGAGAGAGTTGAGAAGCTCACACCTCAGTTCTATACCAGTAAGGTAGAGTGGGGTATGGGGTTGAGTGAGTCACACTGAACAGGGGTAGCCACAGCCCCTCCTGAAATGGACAATGGTTTTCTCTCTTCTACCACCCTGTGCCTAAAGCGGCCTCTAACTGTCCAGTATCTTAGCACAAGATACCGGAGTGCTCTGTATGCTGGCAGTCTGCTCCTTCCTGAGCTGCCCTTGAAGCTCACTTACTCTGGAATTGGCCTCCCTTATTTGTAAGACTGCATAAGCATGGCTCCTATTTATCAAACATTTTCCAAAATTTTCATCTACTCATCAAGTAGGTTGAGGATATTTTTGCCTGCTCTCAGTGGAATTCTTACTACACCAATGGAGGTGTTTGGGGGCAGCTTACAGGACCTAAATGGGTAAGAAAAAAAGCCCAAAAGACTCTGTACCCCCATTCCCAGGGAGCTACTTAAGTGTGAATCTGAATCTATCTTAGATTTATATGAACAGACAATTCACCACTTAAGTGATAACCAGGAAAATGACCAAGCAAAAGCAGAAATACTAAGACTAGATGCCACTGAGGTAACACAGCACACAGTGGATATGCCAGAAAAGCAAGATGCTGTGGACAATGACTAATTGACATGCTCCTAGATTACACAGACAAAGACCAGAACCAAATCCCACAAAGAAATCCAGAACCAGGCTGTGTAAGTGTCCGAACCTTCAGCCACAAGGAATCAACTGAAATCCCAACAAAGGAAAGCAAAGGAGACAGCTGCTAAAAGGGAATGACTGTGATGATGAAGGTGATGACGACAATAAGAGAAGGTGGAAAATGTACCCTTCAAGCAACAGAAAACAAGAAAAAAATTAAAACATGACAGCAAAAAGCAAGCAAACAAAGTGTGGCATTGGGTTTCCTGTCAATGACTCATAGCCAGTGTGCCTGCTGTACTGGCTTCTATGAGCTGAAATAGAAGGATCTGGTTGGGCAACAAGGACAGCATGGCCACCATGGTCCCAAATGCTACCTGCTAACTAAAATGACACTTCCCACATCATGTAGTGTGATACCCCCAAGTGTGTGCAGTCAACCAACATCTGCTCACAAAACCCCTGCCGTCTGCAGCCTAAACAAGGCCCAACATTCTCCTGGTGCCTACTGGAATTCTCAACATGAGGTTTGTGGTGGGAGGCTGCCTTCTGCCGAAAGCCAAATACCTCCTCAGTGCATCCCCCTCCCTGAGTAAATAAGAGCAACTTAGCTCTTGCTCTGTCTCCACTTGGAGACCCCATAAACCACACAGGGCCACACCTTCATCAGCCCAATATCCATTATTTTGTCACTACCATCTGATAAGGGGCAGAATTGGTAGTGGGTCCTGCTAGGGCAGAAACCACATACAGAGGGAAAGATCTGATTCATCAGGAGCATCACAGACTTGTTCAGAAGCAGGCCCACCCAGTAGATCATAGGCATGATGTTACCTGACTCCCTCTTGTGTTGAGGCTATAGCAATGACTCCACACACCATACAAAGGCTACCTTACCTGCTTGGTGTCTGTCATTATCACAAAGCCTTTCATTTTAAATGAATGTTTTATGAAATGCAAAACGCCTTCTCTCCCATTCTCCAAAAAGAATGAAGAGAAGGCACAGTATCCCCTGTCTCTTCCCTCAGCCTACGTATGTGGGCCAGTGCCCTCTTGACCTGCAGTCAAGACACAGATGTGGTCTAGGCTGTGCCTATGTGGTTTTTCCTTATCCTGAGTTGGCCACAAAAAGGTACTGCCACTGCTGTGTGTGACAGCTCCAAGACCTGTGCTCCTGGACGAAGATAAAACCCAGCAGACACTACAGTCAGGGACAGTAAAGAATACCAAAGGAGCCAGGCGGTGGTGGCACATGCATGCCTTTAATCCCAGCACGTGGTGGGATTAAAGGCAGAGGCAGGTGGATCTCTGTGAATTCAAGGCCAGACTGGTCTACAAGAGCTAGTTCCAGGATAGGCTCCAAAGCTACAGAGAAACCCTGTCTCAAAAAATAAAAAAGTAAAATAAAAAAATTAAAAAAACAAAGGAGCATCAAGAAGAGGCAAGTGTGGGGATGGGATAAAGTCATGACCTCCAACAAAGAGAAGATGGAATCGGGGGCCTGGGAGGCAAAGAAGCTAAGAATTGTGTACACACCCGGACAGTCTCCACACTGTACACACATACCCAGACAGTGCCAAAAGACTACTATACTGAGAGGCTCAGCTATAGGGTCCTTACCTCCCTGCACAAAGGACTTCCTAATGTCACCTGCAGACCCTTGAGCTGCCTGCTCTCAGCAGCTATCCCGAGGCTGCACCTAGGAACCCAGGATACTTGTCTTTTGAGTATATTCTTTAACTCCAATGAAGGTATGTGTGTATCTTACTCTCCTCTCTGAGAAGATTTTGCCTCTGATAAAATGGTCTTTCAGAAACAAACTTTGCAGACCTCCAGCTCCACCCAACTCCCAAGCTCTCCATTCCCAAGGAAAGATGGCCTGTACCAACCCATTGATCACACATGGGGATCTTTAGAACAACATGCTTCCATAGGGCAAGTCATGTAATGTAAAGTGCCAAAAGCAATGAACTCCTGGGTGGAAGCAGGCAAGGAGTAGAAAGGCAGTCTTAGAGACCTGCCCTTTATAAAGACAAATTAGAGGAGCAAAAGCTGGGAGGCAGGAAACTCCAGGGATGAAGAGAGGAAAACTGAGACTCATAGGCATAAGAGTACATGAGAAGAGTTAGGGCAAGTCTGGAAAAAGTGGGACTCAATACTGATAGTAGAGTCCCACTACAGGTACGGGTATATGAGCCCTGGTCATGAGCAGGCTGCCTGCCAGAAAATAAGAAACTCATCATGATGACAGTGTAAGTGCTGGTGATGATTAATAAATGAGCGCTAAAATACCCAAGCAGGCAGTACCCAATCAGCCCCCACCTGCCTACAGGGCTACCAGTTGCCCACCTCTTCCAGGCTCCTCTGCAGAAGGCAGGCCTAGCACAGTTCTCCAGACGTGATTGCTGCTAGCCAAGAAAGCTGAATCCTTGGAAGGGGTGCTAGTGCCACAGCCTTCAAATCACCTGCTCCAGGATGTGTGGTCTATGGTCTTCTTGCGTTAGCTGTCCTCCCAGCTCATGGACTGGTCACCCTCACCCTGTCTTCACACCACCTGGGTTCCATTCCCAAAAAGCCCCACAGAGCACCAGGTTGAGCTGAGTTGAGCTTAACTGGGCTGAGCCCTGATGCAGGCTTTGTATTTCCAGGGCCATGTGATAGTTCTCCACATTGGAAACTTGAAGAACACTAGGAACCAGCTAATAGCACCTGCCTCATCATAGGTCATTGAGAAAGAGCAATAATGTCTATGAATAGATCTGGCTCTCTCAGGGGTACTGAGGATGCCGGACAATGACAAGCAATTCCCCAGGTTTAGGCCACATGGTAATTGCAGGGAGAAGACTAATGAAGATCACCACAGGCTTCAGTCAGGAGTATGGTGAGAAGTCACTGTTCCAGCCCCTACTAGCAGCACCAATTCCCACTGGTCCAGGACCAGGCATGAAAAAGAAAGGTATAACCCAGGACAGAGACAATGCAAAGTCTCAATCCTGACTCCTGAGCACCAAGGCCAACAGTTGAGTTTGATTCATGTAGAGAAAGAAGGCAGACAGCCTGATCAGGTTTGAAGGTTTGGACCTTGTCAGCAAGGACTAATGGTAAAAAGATCCAAGTTCTGCAGTGACTCGTGGATCTTGTTCCCCAAAGGCCTCTAGTCAATTGCACAGGTACAGACTCATGCATACACACATGTAGACACTAAATGTACTTTGTAATTAGACAATGTTATGTATTATTAACCACTAAATATAAACTACTGTTACATATCACATATTCTTGCTACTGCTTGTATAACACACACACACAACACTTACAAACATTGGTCTCATCCCAACTTGTGTTTGTTTGTTTTGGATTGAGCAAGTGTTTGAGCTCACCATGGGACCAACAAGAACATGTATAGTTTGAATTCTGAGAATATCTGCATTTGGTTATGACTGTGAATTGATGCTACTGAACAGTATACCTACAGATGGTTAGAGTCAAGTTTCACACTTTTTTAATTTAAAAGGCTACACACTAATCCAATAAATTGTCAAGTTACTTGGTTACATGGGTTCATTCCTTCTATGTCCCCTCCATTCAAAGAAATGTTGCCTGTCCTCTTCTACTTAGCCTTTATAGACCACTTCAGAGAACAAGGAAAGGAACTGATGTAAACTTCGCAGTGCATAGTAGCAGTGCACAGTGATGGGCACCTTCATTAGTACCTGCAGGATGCCGAGAACAGAAGCTGTGTTCACATTCCAGCTACTGGTAAAATAACTGGTGACAAACAGTCAACATACAACATACAACAGTCAATATACATACAATAGTCAACATACAACATCAGAACATGTACATGTATTTACAGAAATTGGAACTGTCACTCACACATGGGAGAAGCATATCATGTCATAGTGAAGGGAACAATCATGGACTCAGTGTGACATGTCACCTACTGACTGCTTTTCTTCCCCACTGCAATGGAAACTGCAGCCTGGTAGCTGTAGGGCAAGACCAAGAACTCTTAGTGCATTGCTTTGCATACTCTAAAAACGCACTAGAGTTGAGCAGTCTCCTTTCATGCTGTATAGTTATTACCACACAAATAAGCCTCTTTGTTATCGCTGTCTGCTCTGCTAAGAAACTAAAGTTCTGGGGAATCTAGACCCATCTTCCAAAGCTTAGAGACAAAAATTAAAAGATCAGAAAAGGAAGGGATAAAGGTACACTTCATTCAAATGTAAAATATGTAAATGAGAGCTGACTTCATTTCCTCGCCCCCAAACTAGAAATGACGTGCGTAACTTACCCCCAAGCGGTTTAGTCTCTCTGACTGTGCAGGTGATTCACCCTCCACTACTGCAGTGTCCTTTGCTTCTCATGTTCAAGAAGTGTTCATATCAGGGCTTTCTGGGCCAGTACTGGCAGCATTTGAGTAAAGTGAGTCGCAGGGGTGGGGTGGGGATGGGGGTGCATCCTGTAGGTACTGCCTTAACCCAGTACTACAAGCACAGCTTGTTATAACAACCCAGACCATCTCCTTCACTGTCAAATGGCTTCTAGGGAAGGATGGGTCAAAAAACACCTAGGGATGAGAACCCTCCAACAGACTCAACCCTGAGTGATTCAAGTCACCACACAGTCTCCAACAAGACTGGCTCACATGCTCCATAGCAATGGAAATCACATAGCCAACAGTATCATATCATATGCCTTCAATATTAGGATCCCAGCTTCCTGCACTCTTTCAGTCAAGCACAGAATCCCACCACTGGCAGCTGGCTGCCCAAGCTAGGCAGGGTGTGCACCCACGGAACAGATTAAAATTAGGCACCCTAATTATTAAACTGTCACTGTAAAAGCCGGGAATACCATTTTTTAAATGAATAGGAGAATTAATGGATTTCTTCATTTGCTTGCATTTGTGCTATTCAGCCTGTCTTTTATTATCAAGGCAGTCATAAAAAATGCTTCTGTCACATATGCAAATTAAATCATTAGTATTTTCCCAATTACAGTAACTGCTTATTTGTATTGCTGATCTATTCTTTCAATTTAGTTCCCTTAATATTAATGATATTAGAAATGCTTTAATAAAAATACTCAGGCAATCAAAAACAAAATTCTTATTATATACCTTTCTGATCATGTAAATGGAAGACTACCAAGTAGTAACCTGGATGGTTCACCTCACAGAAACTGAGGGTAAACCCCAAGAGTTGAAGGGTCCTCCCCTCTACGTAGGTTTGCCCATTCCTCCAGAGGTCCCCACAACAGAGAGAGGTGGGCCAGAGCATCCCAGACACAACCCGACCTAAGTGACAGCTTCTACTTTCTCTAAAGCCAAATGAAAGGTACCTCTGAGATTAATATACCCATGCTAAAGGCACCTATCTAACAGCACACTCATCTTGATCTGGTTTCCCCAGTACCCAGAAGACACCTGGTTCCTGTGCCACCCCATCCCAAATGCTCAGGAAAATCCCATATCACTGTAGGTCCAGCACTGCCCCACTGCCCCTCACTAGTGGGGCCTGGCCCTGCTCTTCCTGTAAGAGGTGCAGCCTCGTACAGACCTTTGTCAGTCACAAACTTCGATACAGAGTATGAACAAGATATCAGCAAACTGTGAGTCTAGAATCTGTGCAGAGATTGTGTCAGACCTAGAAAATTCATCTGACCGTGTTCAGGTAGGCGGAATCCTCTCTCAACCAAGTGGAACCATCTGGGAAAAATGGGTACCTTATAACTGAACCTTCCAAGAATCTCAGAGAAATCCACACCAAGGACATGGTCCATGGGTACGGCAACCAAGAAAAGTTCATCTCCAAACCCAATACATTGAAGGACTGGGAGACAAACAGTCTTTCCTGTTCTGATGAAAGACAGCCCCACTCCATCCAACTCACAATGCTCCTCTCAGATGATAGGACTTAGAGGCTGACCCATACAAGAGAGAGAAAAAGAGACAGACAGGTAAAGAATGGAAATAAGAAAGAAAAGAAGATGCTGGTAAGTCCATACAATTCTGCAGTGTGCGGAAAAATCTAATCCCTGGGTAAGCAGCACCAATTGTGGCTAAGAAGGATAAGAGCAGGAACCAAGGGAGAAAAGCTGAGAGACAAATACACCTGCATACATGCTCAAGGAGCCAACAGACACTGGCCTCTCAGCTGGCCAGCTTGCCTCTGCAGTGGCTGAGTAACAGGGTGCAGTGTACTATCTCCTCCAACAACACCCTGGACAGGGAGAAAGAAATGACCCCAGAGCACCTCTGACCATGGCTGCTAAGAGCTGATTGCATGCCAAGCCACACTGAGCCAGGCAGGTTTTAAGTACCTAGTGTCTAGAAGACCAGGTGTTCTTAATCTGAGATGTCCAGGATACCTGGTGGGCTCCAAAGGTTCATAGCCCCATTCAGATATGTGCAAAATGGCATTTGGAAGGTTTTTATCTCTGTGAGGGCGCCTTCAATAAAAAGGAACTGCCCTTTCTCCAAAGGAGCAAGGGCTGACTGCTAAGATGGGTCTGGCTGCTTTACCACATACTGGCTGTGAAACACACTCCCAGGGCCCTTCTGCTTTTAGCCCTAAAATGTTCATTGTATTAAATATGGCCTAGGGTAATTTTGTTTTTGTTTTCCAAGACAAGGTTTCTCTATGTAACAGTCCTAGCTATCCTGGAACTCACTTTGTAGACCAGGCTGTCCTCAAACTCAGAGATCTGCCCACCTCTGTCTCCAGAGTTCTGGAATTAAGCTGTACATCTGGCCAAGAATGAGGTTTTAGCAGTTTAAGATAAACTTCCATATTCATGAATCCACAGGTCAAGGACATACTGACAAGAAATGTCTCCTTATATATCCCCCAGGTTACCACACTGCTGTGGGTAGGGGCCAGTGCAGGAGTACTAGTAAGCCCAGAGGTGGGAGAAAACAAATACCACATGGCACACACACACACATGTGTATACACAAGGAGCCAGGACTGACTTCCATGGGTTATGTCCTGTTCTTCTGATGATTCTCTCAGGAATCAGGACTCACATGACTAGGGTTCGAACACTCCCCACCTCTCTCTCCAAGCACTAACCATGCACGCATCTTAGTTGAACTTTGCTGCCTCCTAGCCTCCCTCATACCAGAAGGCAGAGAAAGTGTTCTTATTCTCAATACACTGGGACAAGCAGGACAGCTACTCTCAAAAGGAGGTAGCACCCAGTTCTGAAGCCTTCAAACGTAAGGGGGATTCTGGCCACCCTCTGCCAGCTTAGGCTGGGCAGTGTGGTATGTTGGCGTACACCTTTAAACCTAGCACTTGGGAGACAGAGGCAGATGAATCTGATTTCAAGCCCAGTCTGGTCTTCAGAGCAAGTTCCAGAACAGCCAGAGATACACAGAGAAAACCTGCCTTGAAAAAAACAAAAACAAAAAACAAAAGAAAATGAAGAATAGGTGCCCAGAGGCAACCTATTCCCAGCCTCAAGCCTGTGAATAGCTATAACTCTAGGCTTGAGACTTAGCTGTAGAAGAGTGGCACACACCTGCTTCGGTTCCTGGACAGGAAAAGGTAGCATGACATGCCTTGGAGCCTATAATCATGGCATTCCCCACCACTCCTCACAACTGACCAAGAGGGCAGGTGGAAAGAAGGGCGATAGTCAGTACCAAGGAAGCCAGAAGGCTGTGACAGTGTCACTCGAGTCAGAAGTGGATTGTCTGGCCATCAGAGACAACTATGGCAATCCCCTGCAGCTCTGTCCTAACAACCCCAAACCAGCCCAAGGCAAGAATTCATAAAGGCCTGGAGCAGAAAAGACCAGAGTGTCCCAAACAGGGCCAAGGCAATGTGTCCACTGAGGGAGGATATAGGAAGGAACCCGCATAGGGGGGCTGAATCAAGCCAAGAGAACCCTGAAGATGAGGCAGATATTAGAGGGAAAACGGTATGACCAGGTGTGAGGGGGAAAGATGACAGTACAGGGTAACAAGTAGAAAAATCGAAGGCTAGGGTCTAAGGGAAGATTAGGTCCAAGCCAGGAAGGCATTCCTGGAGCAATCACATGACAAGGCAATGTCATAGCCAGGAGAGGGTCAACACTGAAACAGGAAGAGGGATCTTCAGTACTGACAGGGAAAGAGATTGCACCAGAGGCAGAAATAACACCAAGACCACCAGGACTGGGTCACAGGGCCCTGGCCACAGGATGACCCATGAAACACAGCTTTGAGGCTAACTTCACAGGAAGAGTATGAATAAGGGAAATTTCCATGGACACCAGAATTGGCAAGCCAAGTAGGGACAAAGTCTGGGGCCCTGGATGATTCCAAGAACAAAATGAACAATATGGAGTCACAAAAAGATGGAGAGTGAAGTCCTCTGGACAGAAGCATCCTCTGACATACTCCAGGGCTATCCTGGCAAAGATTGAGGCCACAGTTATACCTGAAAAACTAAGAGGAATGCCCTAAGCAAAGAGGTCAGCACTAAATTTAAGTGTAACTCCTGGCTATCTCTGAAGCCTAAAAACCAAGGCCCAGAACCCTCCAAGAGGCCTTATCCTCCCAATGCCTGGCCCACTCAATGCTATTTAAGGAGATGGCACTTAGGACTTCTGCCCTGGAGAGGACTGCTCAGTATTCTTAGCTCTAAAGATTAAGGCCCAGCATCTCCATGCAGAGGAAGAATTGGGTAAGGACCATACTCCCTAAGCAAGGATCTCATCACCCTAACCCTAACCACCATCACAAGAACAGAGTCCCCAAGACTTCAGTTCCTTAGTGAGTGATGGTGAGGAAAGTTGAGCACTGGCTGATCCTCACCCACCAGGAATCTATGAGAGAAATCTGAATTCATGGTGGATATGGGCTCTATGTATGTATGTATATGCTCACGAGCGTGCGTGCACACATGTGCTGCGCACACACACAAATGCTGATAGCTGTGTGCATATATCTATGTACATGCATGGGGTCAGGGGCTGCATTCACAGAGCTAAAGCTGAAGAAAGGGAAAGGGGAGTGTAGCTAACAAATGGCATAAACAAGGTCACCTGCCAAAGCAATTGCCAAGCCCTGTACAATATCAACCAGTAGCCACAACATTCCCCAGCCTGTTCCACAAGGCCACTTCCTGTCCTGAATCTTGCCACCTCAGTGTCCTTTGCCCGGTACATAGGCCACCAACACGACCACTAAGAGAATTTTCCACCTTGCCTCCTATGTCAGAAAATCTGTGAAGGGTGTGCAGGCGCCACTCTGGTCATAATACTCTCTACACTAGGCATAGCATGCCAAGGCTAAAACAGCTGCTGCCTCCCTCCACACACGTATCTGTGGCTAGCCTGTGCCTGCTGCCAGGGAGGTGATACTTGATCCTTACACAACACAGCCATGGCAAGGTCCCATTACTCTGGTTGTACAGACAAGAAAACAGGAAAGGCCAGGCATATGCCAAGAGCATAGCTCATACACAATCATGCCAGATGCACACCTGGCCTGTTTCTCAAAGTCTAAGCCCCTCACCACACACTTTAGCCACCCAAGACTCCTTAGTGAGTGCTCCTCCAACTGAGGCACTATTCCATGTGTACCCCAACTAATATGAAGGCAAAAAAGGCACAGGCTCAGAGCAGCTGCCAACTTGAAACCATGGCTCTCACCATGGAACTTGCCATGCTAGGAAAGGAACATCAGCTTCTTCAGTGTTAGGCAAGAAGCAAGAGCATCCAAGCTATGGTGCATAGAGACCATATATAATCATAGCACTGGGCCTGGCCCATGCTAGACACTAAAAAAGCACAGAAAGATACAGCTGGCCCCATGCATGTGAGCCTCAGAAAGCAGCGAGGCTAATTCCTCTCATGCTGGTACAATGTTAGGGGCTAGGATTCCAACCTCTGCATTATGCCTAATAAAAAAAATTTCAGAGACAGAAATTCTCTTGCCTATGCTGTAAATGAACAGACTGAGGCCAGGAGGCTGAACAGTTGACCCTGTGGCCTGCCACAAGCTGGAGGACCACAAAGCCCAGGCTCTGAAGACCCTCAGTCCAATTCCAACGTATATTCCTTCCAAAACCTCACTGGCATACAGAAAAGGGTATAGCATGGATCACTGCCTGGGCCTGGGCTGTATTTTCACTGTCTTCTCAGGAGACACTTGGCGCCTGCCCACTCCTCCCTGTGGCAGAAGTATCCTCAGGCATCTAACAGCCATAAGGACCAGAGCCAGCCACAGAGGGAGTCTGGCTAGTGGGTCTGGAAGCACTACTCTCTGTGCTTCTGTGCAGCCCAACTACTGGCACCCTGGTCTGCCCTCCACCCTTCTGTTTACAAAGAACCCCAGCCATGAACATTCACCTCACTGGACTACAACCAGACTCTACAACATAATCTCTTTCCACCTGGTGCCACCATCAGACCCATGTGGAGGTACTTAGTCCTTCTCTGAGGTCATCTGTATTCCCCAGTTAGCCACTGGAAGTGAATAAAGCACAACCCTGTCTCTGCAAGACGCTGTGGCAGTCATGTGCACACGACCGATACTGGAGAATCCCACCCAGGCCCTCCAGCTGACCTTGCTGAGCAGCACACTCCACCTCCTAAGTAGATTGTTCTTCCACATGAGTCTGCAAAGTGTTCAGCATGGCTTGTGCTGTGAGCCCAAGCTCACTCATGGACTGCTCCCGAACTGCTGCAGAGCCTGAGGAAGATCCAGGAGCTCCATGATGATGGCAGCAACCTAGCAACTGCCGCCCTCCTCAGTATCCCTTCCCATTCCAGCCATTTCCATAGGCAGAGGCTGATGTCCTAGTCAGTTTCCGGAAGAGGCGAGCCCAGCACCAGCATGTAGGCTGAGCCATGCTGTGCAGGCTGTGCTTCTCATGGCAGTGCCTGACTCAGAGATGTTGTAAGGGCAAAGCCAGACCAAGCAGCATGAACTCAAGACTCTGCTGAGGCAAAGACGGTTCTTTCTGAAGTGCATGCAGTGAAGGACTTCTGGGACACTTAGCAAGGCCCTGTCACCCATGAAGCTAACTTTTCTAAGATCAAGTGCAATGGAGGATGGGGGAGGAATCCTTAATACATTGTAGAGGAGACTCCCATCCAGCTGGAACATTTCCTTCATGTACTTTGGAAAGTGAGCCAGTCAATTTCCAGAGTGAGTGATGAATTGCACAAAGAGACCCTACCTGATAAAGCTAACACCAGAAAGACCTGTTTGACATTCAGAGTTACCATATGCTTGCTGCCTTTTCAGTCATCTCAGAAGGACATCACCTGGCCCCTATTCTATGCGCCTCCACTCCTCAGGGGCTTTCTTCCAGAGTGTATGCTGCTGGCCACAGCAATCCCATGGAGAGTGACCATAGCCTTTTTCCTCAGTCCTTCTTGCCCTACAAAGGGTCTCTGTCCCTTGCTATGCCACCAGATGCTGTCCCTCTAGTCACCGTTAGCTTGCCTAGGATGACAGTGACTCTTGCTCATATGGAGGGGGAACAGTGAAGAGGAGGGTGGAAACCACCCAGTGGCAGGAACAGGGAAACCCTTACTAACTGCACTTATGGCTCAGGACCACAAAGCAGTTCTTTTCCATAATACCAGGTAGTGTACTGACAATAGAGACCTATCATAAAAAGGTCATCAGGCCACTTCCACAGCCCCTCTGGGAGACAGGACAGCACCACTGGCCAGGTACACATCACACCAAAGAGCTACACAGATTCGGTGGCAAAACAATTACAATCATAGGCCAGGCCCTGCCTGCAGGTAGGGACTGTAATATACAGAGTAGTGCCCTGAGGGGCTCAGAGCATTCCAAAAGCAACTATCTTGAGCCCTCGAGTCCTTGGTATCCACAAGCTACAAAACAGCCCCTGCAAAGACAAAAGACAGAGAAATTCTTGCTCCCAAATGACACTGCAGAGAGGCCTCCCAACCACAATTCTGGCAGATGCAGAGATACACTAAGCTAAAACAGGCCTCAGAAAGTCCTGCAGTTGCATCAAAGGGCTGATCACCAACAACATCCCTGCAGATGACATGTTCTGCCCTTCCCACTATTGCTACCAGAAGCCTGCAAGCAAAGAGGATAAGGAACAGCATACGGTGGGGGAAAGAAAAAAAAAGACAGGGAGAGGAAGGCCAGTCGTTAGAGTGTTCACTTGTCTAGAACCTCCAATGGGTCTCCTCTCCCTCCATCTTACACATGGCATGAGATGCACAAAGGCCATCCAGACAAGGAAGTCATAAAGGCCAAGCTGGGGAGTTCGACTTAGGTGTGACTCAACACTCAAGTTGTCTCCAACAGCTACGAGCCGTGGAAAGTCAGCGTCAAAACCACTATCCTAGCCCACAGGCAATGGCACCACGATGAACAGAGCCATGCATACATACATCCCACACCTGTAATGAGTCCACCCAAGGAGCCAGAAGACAATGCACCTCAGACAAGTAAAATCCCACTGTTGGCCTCTTTGCTCGTCTAGCTAGCTATATCCCCACTCAGATTCTGAAAATCTGTCACCAAAGCGCACCCAAATGACGATCACAATCTATCCTGGTATAGGAAATGTTCTTATTTAGGAAAGACTATTTATTGACTGACTCTAAATCCCAACATGCTCTTCTAAGACCCTCAGCACTGTGGTTTTATCTATGCCAGCTGCTGAAGAGAAGAGCCAGCCCTGCTGCCTGGGGACTTCAATAGGTACCAAAGCACAGAACTTGCAGGTCAGCTGCTACTTCAGCTGACAACTGCAGGAGACACTGGAGCTATTACAAAATGACCAGGGCAGTAAAAATGAAAGGCAACAACCTGCTATGGAAAAGGAACTCACCGGAAAAGTTGAGAACTCAGCAGCCCTGGATGTGTCCTTCCAGCTCAGAGAGGCAAGGGAAGTATAACACAGGAACTGCACAGGAGTGTCCAAAAGAAAGGGGACAGAGATCACCAATGTCAGTCCTATCTAGTATGGACTTCACAGAAATACCATAGCAAAAGGGGCCTCACCCACTGTGGCATTTACCAACTACTTCCTAAGCTCTTTAAAGTCCAAGGGCACCTTAGACCTAACTGGCCAACCTGTACCCCCTGCCCGGGAGGCCACATCCCAAACCTCACCTAGTAGATCACAGGGCTCTAGCATGAGTTCGGAGGTGAGCAAGCTTTAAAGGGTGCCCCCCTAGGCAGTAAAGAAGAGCAGAGACTGTGTGTCCTGCCACTCTCTGGTGGCCTGCTAGCTGCCACACTACTGCAATGACATGAGCCAACAAGCAATGGCTTTGCTGCAGACACTGATGTCAAGATGAGAGGCTGTCCTCCACTGGCTCCCAGCAAGCATCTGACCTGAATAAGCTTCTTCTCTAAGAGGTTCTGGGTGGGCCACAGAGGAAGCTCTCAGCAGCACACTTGAAAGACAGACTGAGCCCCGTCCCCTCAGTCTGAAGCTCCAGCTTCAGAGTGGTGTGACCCAAAAGCTTGGCACAAGGGGCCCTTCATGATGGTGCTCAAACCTTAGCCCTAACACATACTCTGCAGAGAGCCCAGCCACGAGCTACCTGGGAGCCTCGAAAATGTGTCTCAATACAGTCAGAGAGGTAAGGCATAGCAGCAGCAAAGCCAGGCATAGGCATAACAAACAGAATCAAGGAATGCAGCCACATTAGACACCAGATGACTGTACTGCAAGGCACAGCAGTCCTTCACAAGGACAAGTTCCCTGCAGCCAGTACAAGAATACCCAACTCTTCTCTGCTTACACACTCCAGCTACACAGTCCTTGGAGCTGGGCCATCATCCCACCATGAGGGCCTTCCCACCCTGATGCAGTACCACCATTATGGCTGACTCAAGAAGACCACACCTACTTACTTTCAGACAACTGCTCCTGCCCACCCCCCAACTTGCTCAGGCCTCTTACCACCCCAGCCACAAGGAGCCCTCTCAGACTCCCCTCTTCATGCTTCACACAACCCTGGTTCTTGGGATGGTAACCTTAAGCACCTGTTGTATGTCTGTTGCTCTTCCTAGGTCCCTATCTGCACCTGTGTTTCTTTCTGGCGGCCAGTGGTAAGGAGGAGGTTTGGGATGCTCTAGGCCTCTGTGCCAGCCACAAAGCAGATGTTCAACAGAGTCCCATCACCCAAGTCTAGTTGGAAACAATAACCTGGACACACTGTGAGCAGGATAAATACTTAGAAAACAATTGCAGATCCACCAGAAATATTCAGGACCTTCTTCAGCACCAGAGACCAAGGGTATAAACTTCTGCTTCAAAAAGAACTACTCTAGCAAAAAGCAACCCATAAAGCCAATGAGGGAATCACCATTCCCTCACCATTGGGACAGCATTCCCACTAGGACTACTGCTAGAGGCTTTCAAGCCATAGATGATTTATTGTCTCAAGCTTAAGCATCAATCCAACAAAAGCTCTTGACTCACAGAGATGGAATACTTCACAGACAACAGTAAACTAACAAAGCTCAACATGCAGTTTTAAACAGAGCAGACTCTAAAATGTTTATGTATGCAACCATATTAAGGGATCATGTTAAAATTATGAGGTTAAATAAGAAATGACTAAGTAATGTTATTAATTCCAAATTAAAACAAACGGGAAATGCCTTTAACAGGAGCAGCAGCTTGCCACCTTGAATACCACAGCCAGCCCCCACCACCCACCCAGGGGACAAGCTGGGAGCATTTGCCCTGGCCAGGCACAATGGCCCATTTGCTACTTGGCAGCTGTGTGTAAGTCCTTTCTGCCTCTCACTCCTTGCTACATCACAGAACCCACTTCACTTGTATTTATGGATCTACTTAACAGCGTGTAATCTCCAAAATCAGGAGCAAGAAGTTCCCAGATGCTTGGGGGAGAGGGGGTGGCGGCTAGAGAACAGGCAATTCCAGAACATAAGCAGACAGCACGGGGCAATGGACCGGGTGTACATCCTCACCCAGCTCTGCCTCCAATTCCTGCACTGCACTCACTGCACATGCATTCATCAGGTACCTGAGCTGCCCATGTACCAGGCACAAAGCAGGTATGAGGCACTCTTGGCCTTTTGACTCCTTGAAGTCTTCAGCCAGCAAGAGATGACATTAAACAACTAATGCCACAATAAGCTATTGATATTGCACAACTGGATAGATAACGTGAGGGAAGGGCAAGAAGGCCTTTAAACTAAGTTGAATAGAAGACTGAAGCGAGGACATGAACTGAAGACAGAGGCAACAGGAACAGTTTGTGCAAAGGCCCGGACCAAAGAGGACCTCTCAGAAGTGAGGAAGCAGAGCAAGCACAGTGAAAGCTCAGCAATGGGAGAAAAACCATGAGTGAAGGTCAGGAAACCAGAGGTTAGGACCCAGAGAAACCTTGAGAGGAGTCCCTGCATGCAGAGATGGGTAGGAACCTGCCTTCGTAGAGGTCCATTAGAACCAGCCTGCAGCATGGACTACACAGGAGCAGAGCTGACCCAGGAGGTCAGCCCCACCTTGGAGAGCTTAGGAGTGATTCAGAGCAACAATCTCAGATCCTTCTAATGCTAAGTCTATCTACCTGCTTCCCAAGGATCTGGTTATTCTTCTTTAAAAAAAAAGAGAAAAGAAAAAGAAATAAATCACTAACAATTGTTTTAATACAACTACTGCACCACTTTACATTTTTTATACTGCAAAAATGTATAACCAACACCAACACGTATAAACACAATGAAAGTCTCTTATGCCCCATTTTCCTGATATCCCAATGGCCATCAGTATCACCTTAGAGACTCTTTTAAAACCAGAACGCCAGTCTGCAAACTGCTCTGGGCCAAATGCATGCATGCATGCATGCATGCCTGCCTGCCATGCACAGGCAGAATCCCCCCTCCCATCCCTCCACAGCAACAAGGGTACTCACAGAACTGAACTTAAATGGCACAGTCCATGCCCTGCATGTACCTGGGTGTCAATGTACTTATTACAGTCTTTCATCAGAATAAATTCTAAGCTACAGAATTACCACTTGAATGAATAGCCATTCACATTTTGATACTTTCCTGGAGAACAATCAAACATTTTACATGACAGTATATACTGCTCTCTCTACAAAACAAATATGTGTAATACCTAATGCTCATATTCTACTTCCATGGGCCTAGGCCCCAATCTATGTAATTGTTATATATAATTTACACTCTAGGAAGCTACACAGGACAGGAATCCTTATCACAGCCCTGGGTGTTATTATCAAATGAACTAATACAAAGGGCACAGATGGAATCTTCTGTATACTGGGTTATTAGCTAAGCTCAGTCTTTTCTTCTTAGCTGTGATCTGCCTACTTGCATTCCTTCCTAATCTTGTAACAGGGAAGCTCATCCTTTTATTGTTAGTTTGCAAAAGCTCTTTATATACTGGCCATTAATCTCATAAAGACCAAATAGATTATATATCTTTCTCTTGTTTCTGAATCTTGGTTATGGAGTCTTTCACCAGAGACTTTTTCTTACTGTTAAATCTGCTAATATTATCTCTTAAAGCTCTACCTTGCTTTTAGGATAAGAACATTTAAATGCAGTAGTTTTTCAGTTTGTGATCCTCAAATGCATGCTTCCAATAAAAATTTCCCATAACTGACAGACTACTAGTGAACACTAAGCAGTTCTGGTTAAAAATGGACACAGACCACAGGCCGTTTTCTGCTGCCACCACCTGCTTCCAGACAGCCTCGGACCTACTCAAGAGACCCAAGAGAGGAACAGGATGTAGCAACCACTGGCTAACCTGACTGGACTGTCCTGTTTCCAATTTCTGTGATGCTATGGTTGGAACCCAGAGCCTTTCAATGCTACCCTTGGCCCAAAACCATACACAGAAGACACAATGTAAGACAGCATGAGGACATCAGAGTTACTTCCCTGACCTGGATGACACCCAGACAACCATGACAGCTCCAAGGACACACAACCCAACACTACACTGGAGAGGTATTCCAAATTATCTTCTCAAGGTAGCTAGCTGTGCTTGTTGTCCAAACAACAGCACTAACCTTCCACACCAGGCTCATTCTGGCCCAAAAGCAGAGGCAAAGAACTCAGCCTTTGGGGCGCAAGGCTGCCATTTTTCTCACACATCCCTTCTATCAAAGGATGTGTAGCATCACCCATCTCTTGTAGCTATGGGAGCAATAAAGGAAACTGGAAAGAGTTCCAAGAATGGCCCATGGTCCTGACCGCGTGCTCATGAAACACTAGCTACTGATTTGTGTCATCTCCCTGATCCAGAGAGGACAGTCTCATCTGCTCGGGAACTTCCAGGATTCTAACCTAGTTCAGTTACATGGAGGGTTCCAGTAAAGGCCATTTGTGTGGACCTGGTATGGCCTTCCAGAAAGTAAGGAGACATGTCAGAGAGGCAAGGGCAGCAGCAAAGCCAAGAGCAGCTGCAGATGCCACAGCCCACATTCCACCCTAAACAAAGCCTATACTGCGCATTCACATGAACCCATGAGCAAACAACGGACCTCCTGATAGAACACTGCCGACCTCAGCTCAGTGAGTTCTGTAGTCATGGAGTAGGGTCTGTTCCAATGCAGCAGCACTTCTGACTCTGCCCCTCGGTCATCTGCTGTGAACCTCGAAGGTCAGGGTCACACTTAATGCCCAGAGTTGGTTGAACTGCAGGTCACTGGAGAACCAAAAATCTCTTTGGGCCCCTACCCCAGAACAGAATGGGTTACAACTAATGGGTCATGGGTTCAACTCTGGCTTCAACCTCTGAAGTCTACACAGTCACCCCAGAGCCTCAGAGACAACCAAAACTATGGGCTGAGCCCCCACCCCAATCTTCCAGCAGCAGCAGGTGTCTCTCATTTCTGCATCTCCCTGGCTCCCTACATCAGGTATTAATGTATTACTTATGGCAGCTTCAGAGTTCTGAAAAACCAGCCGTTTTCAATAGAAAATGGCATGGACGAGCTCAACGGGAGTGATGAAATTTTCTTCTGCTCTGGCAATTAGGACGGCACAAAGTCGCCTTTCCTTTGGTGCCACCCCCAACATCAAAGGATTGGAATTCAAAGCCATTCATGCTGCATTGAAACCTCACAATGAGACTGGAAAATGGAAGTCGATTACTGGGCAAAAATATGCAGTAGTTAAAAGGAAAGAGTTATAACGAAATTAAGCTGCAGCAGCCCCACGATGTGTGGAAACTTCCAGCACTACAGCTCTTCTGGTAAACATCAAGAGGGGCATCCTCCTAACACAGACTTGAAACCGAAGTCAAGCTGGGTGCCGGGAGACCCACGAAGACAGAGTGCCGTGTCATCTCGCCCACCTCGTGAAGCAGTAGCCCCTAGGCTTCTGAGGTGCCATTCAGGGGCGTTTTATGTTGCACAGCTCTCTGATGTTGCTAACCACAGAACATTCCGGCTAGGGCTGCTTTGGTCACATCTGTCCTTGGTCCCTAGGCCTTCCAGGCTTGCTTGCAGTCCACAGTCATCTTCCTCCCCCACAAGGCTCCCATCTCCCCTATAAGCAGACAGCAGACCCCTAAAGGGGGCAGTGTTACCTTTCTCTGCCTTCTAGCAAACCCAGCCTCTTCAGGGTGATTACTGCTCTTTAGGAAGGCATTTGATCTTTAAAAGAAAAGCCAGAACACTGAAAACCATAGAAGTCTTACAGTGTGTCGGGTGTGTGTTTTTAAAGGCATGAAAATACTTCCCTCCCACACAAATGGGGAGTTCTTCTGGGGAAAGATGCCACAGATCCCGAGGAGTGGCAGATCTGGGAAAGCGGATGGGTCTTAAAAATAGACAACTGAACCTAGACTAGAACTGCAGAAGCTACCTGGGGAAAAAATTTTTAACTAAATCTCACATATTTTTGATATCCAAAACTCCATTCTGATGAACTTCTAACTGGGTGGCATTTTGCATTTCCAATTATAATGGAGTAATTGTGTTGCCATAGAGACTGCAAAATTCTGCAATAACTTTTGCTGCCTTGTAACTGCTATAGTGTATATTTGTGTACAAGCAGCTGAGTTTTCTTAATTCAACCTCTCTGCCTCTCCTCAAGCACTATCTAACCACCACCACCACCACCACCACCACCTTTCTGGCTGGATTCTGAAACCACCCCACTAGCTTTCATGAGGCCGGTCCTGAAATAATGTACGGAATTATCAGAAGCAATTAAAACTCCCGGCAACCACGATCATATCATGGAGGAAAAAGCGAAACCAGGTCAAGGTGCAAGCCGCCAGCATCCCCCTAGCCCCAAAGTGCGGCAGGGCTGTTTACACGTTAATACTCCGAGGCCTTAAATGCTTAGGTGGTTTGCGGGAACAGGCAGAAAAGCCTGAGCAAAGAAAAGCAGGGAGGCAAAGTGACTACACAGGCCTTTCCTCCCTCCCCGAGCAGGCAGAGTGGCTCTCGGAAAGCAATTAGGTAGGTCTCTACAGTAATGCAATTAGGATTTAGTTAAGAAAGTCATTAGTTCTAAAATAACTTAAGTTTAATTTCTGCGACGCTTTATTTGAAAATCGTGTCACAGCAGGTCAATTTACAGCATGCAATAACCAAAACACTGCTATCAGCGGCTGCAAGTTATTAACAAATTTTCGGTGTGTATTAAAGGAGAACACGGGCTCCACACCCGGCCTTTCCGACCGACTCCCGCGGTGTGGGCTACAACCGTGCCTTTGGAACCCTCGCTCAGGGTGGACACCGGGTCGCCTCCCGGGCTCGCGCAGCTCCTCGCCAGCCCAGCGGCGGTCCGGGCCAAGCCGCGGCCCCCGCCCCGCCGCCAGCCGTCGCCGAGGGGCGTTTTCTGCAAACTCACAGGCTGACAAAGTTACATAAACGCCCCGGCCCCCGCCCCCGCGCGCCCACCTGCCCGCCCGCCGGCGCAGGCCGCTCTCCCGCCCGCCAGCCCGCGGCGTAGGGCCCGGAGGCCTCGGCGGGGCCGGGCGTCCACCTGCCGCCAGCGACCGGGCGGCGCGGACAATGACGGCCGGTGGCTTACCGCGGCGGCGGCGGGCCGCGTCTAGCCGTGCTCGGGCGCTCCGAGCCGCATCTCCTCAGCCTGCGCCGCCGCCGGCGGGCGGGCGGGCTCGGGCGGCGACGGCGACAGCAGCCGCGTTGAGGGGGCCGGGCGTGAGGCGGCGCGGCGACGGCGGCGGCGCGAGCAGGCGCGCGGGCTCGGGCTCGGGCGGCGGCGGCGGGGATGGTGCTCCGCGGCGGCGGCCCCACAACCTCCCCTCCTCATTCACAAAAAATTGACCCACGTTGAACCATGATGCTGCTCCCCCTCGAGCGCAGAGCCGCGCGGGGATAGGCCGCGCCCTACGCCCGTCAGGCACTCCGGCCCCGCCCCTCCCGCCGGCGGCCCGTCAACCATTGGCTTCAACGGCCTTGCGTCACCGCCCCCCGCGGGCCCCGCCCTCTGCCTGGTTTCTAATGAAGAAAACGTCAATTACGGCTCGGCTCCGCCTCCGAGCGCTCAGCTGACCTCCCATTAGTCCGCGAGTCCTAAGCCCGCCCCACAGTAGCCCAACAGCCGGCCCCACTCCGCGGGCACTACAAAGAGGCTCCGCCTCTGCCCGCCCGCTTGCAAAAGTTCAAAACCCCATTGGCTCTCGGGTTTGTCAATCCCGGTGAGCGGGGCGTACTGAGGGTTTCCAGGTGCCAGCGCTGGGAGCTTCGCTTTGGAGAAAGAGCAGGGAGCTGGGGCGGGCACTGACTGGAAGCTTTAGCCAGACCTGCTCGGCAGCCCGCGACGCTGCCTGGGTCAATACGGTGTGCACGAGCTCCTGTCTCATGCCCCAAGGGGGCGCAGAGGGGCGCGAACTGAGGCGGGGGCCTGGCCAGGCCCGGGTACAACCTCCATCTTGAACAAGGCACAGGTCACGTGGGCTGCGTGCGGGGGACGCCGAGCCTGGGGGAGTGCGCAGGCGCGCCGGGCCCCGCCCTGCCCCGCGGCGGGCGCGCCTCTCGGGGGTGCGGCTCTAGCACTGGGGCTTTGAGCGCGGCCGTGGGAACTCGGGGTATAGGCCCGGGGTCGACGCCACCGCGTCCCTGTTTGCCGACAGGAGGTACACAGCTGCAAGGCTGTGGCTAGCGACATCGCTGGGCGTCTGTCTACTAGGCCAGGGCCAAGCACCTATGATTGGTTCACGGTTATGAGGGGCGTGAAAGGCTAAGTTTCTGGAGCCCTTGGGTCCAGTTCCTTTCATCAGGAGAGTAGTACAACTTCTCATCCTGTGTGCATGCTATTTCCAGAATCCCGTGTCCAGCGTGAAGGAGACAGCACCTGGTCCACCCTGCATGGCCTCTGACTAGTGACCTAAGATGCTGGGCCTATTTGCTAGGCCTTGCCTTGTAGATTGAGCAGAGATTAATAGCATTTTTGGTCCATGACTTGGAGAAAGCTTTAGGTATGTGGATTAAAACAATTCTCAGAATGCAGTGGAGTCTTTTCATGATCTCAGGTGTTTAGAAAGCTTCGTTCATTAGAACAAATTCATATGCTAAGGTAGCTCAGAGGTGAAGCCAAGGGATGATTTGTGGAATGTAAAAGAGCAGGCGAAAATGACGGCACTTAGGTTTAATGCAGCCGCCTAAGTACACTAACAAATTTGCATACAAAATAACACATGGTCTGCCGCCAGCTAACATTTCGATGAAAAATGAAGTTCAGAAGGACTTGAAAGAATTAAGATACCCAGTAATCAAACATTTTACAAGTACTGAATGGAAGACAAACCTGAACAAAAGTTACATGAGAAAGTTTTGGAATCTAATCTTAGATGCAATTATTTTCAAAAGGTAGGGTTCGGTGGGGGTGGAGAGTATTGCTGTATGCTGATTAAGAGTTGGGTTCCCAGCTGAGCCGTGGTGGTACAGGAGCCTTTAATCTCAGCACTCTGAAGGCAGTGGCAGGTGGATCTCTGTGAGTTCAAGGCCAACCTGGTCTACACAGCAAGATCCAGGATAGGTGCCAAAGCTACACAGAGAAACCCTGTCTCTAAAAAACAAAAATAATAAGAGTTGTGCTCTTTACATAGAAGGGCTGTAGCAGCAAACCTAGCTTAGGGGAGGGGCTACACCAGCACCACCCAGGGTTCCATAGCGCTTTACAGAGTCCCAGTCCCAAACTGAAGCCAGGTGTTAGAAACCTGTCCATAGATCAGAAATAAAGGCAGACCCCTTACACGAAAACATTCAAGAATTAGTAGAAGCACACCAATTAAAAATTAAATTTAAAAAAAAAAACTACTTTCAGACTGAGGACTATAGAGCACACCTGACTGGCACAAACAAGGCTCTGGGTTTCTTCTCCAATACTGGGTGAGCCAGATAATCTATAATTAATTGTGCACACCTATAATCCCAGAATCTCAGAGTTTAGAAGTAGAGCCAGCCTACACTGTGTGGCAAGATACATGCTTAAGACCCTGGGTTTGGTCACCAGCACCTAAGTAGGAAAAATCTTGTAGACATACTAACAGCAATAGTGAAAATGTGCAGAGTAAGCATTGGGCTATCACATCAGATACTTAGAACACGTAGCAGAAAATTCCCAGTCATAACCAGAGAACACAGTCAGTACCTAGGTGTAACTTTCAAAGCAACTGAGAACCGGTGTGATTAGGAAGATGAACACTCTAGACACAGTCAAGAAGACGAATGGAGGTAAAATTGCTCCCAGATAATTAACTGGCTTCAGGGTGGAAATTGATAGGAACTGTCTGTCCGAGCTGTCATTAATGAGCAGCTTTCTAAGCCAAGGCCTGTGCCTGGCCAATTGTTAGTTATTTGTAATATTACTCCTGCGGGGAGTAATGAAGGCAGCTTTTCAAATCAGTGAAGAAGATGGAATGCAAACTGCTAATAATTTATTTCTACCGCATCAAGAGGGAGACCTAAGCATTTAAAAAAAGTACTTTAAAAAAAGAACCTGTTAGTGGGCCTATCGGTCAGGCATATCATCAACAATCATGAAAGGAAGTACTGATCGCTTGACTTAATTAAAATTGTAAACATAACGAGCAGTGAAATGGACAAGCCCCAGTTGTGAAATACCCAAGAATATTACTCAGCAGTAGAAAAGTAAACCACAGGCAAATGAATGTGAATAACTTGGTGATGAAACCAGGCAGCAACAGAACACCCAGGAACTAGCAGCCCAGCAGCCCACAACCATGGAACCAGAAACCAGATGAGTACTTCTGTCCGCTGGACGGTGGCTGGACTGTCTGGGAAGAGCAAGGTAGATCTTTACAAATGAAGGAAGAGTACACGAGGAATACAGCTCGCAGGTAGACAGTCAGTCCCTTTCAAAACTCCCTGGATTTAAGAGCCACGCCTTTCTCAGGCTTCACCTGAAAACAATATTGCAGGAAGTAGCTGCCTCACTTTTGAAGCATCTGGACACAAATGAAGTTTAAAACAGGGAAAGGCTTGCATCATCTTCACAGAGGCTGGTCTTCACAGGAAGGAGGCTTTCAAAGCTGAGACTAGGACAGGATTCCAAGCCAAACAAGCAGAGGCAAAGACAAGAAAACAAAAGAAGGAACGCCCAAATAACATGACAGAATGTTCTATTCCTTAATAACAGGAGAAAGGCAACACTTTATCTGTTGATAAAAGCAAACATGAAGAAATAAACACCATTACACCGTCACTGAGTGTCAACTGATGGAAACTTTTAGACAATTTCTCAACTACAAGCCCAGATGAAACCTTCAATTTTGTATATTTTTTCAACAAGTGATTTCAGTTCTGGAACTCTATTCTAGTCGGTGTGACTATCAGTCAATATCCAGTTAAAGATTCACAGGGAAAAAAAGAAATGATTGAGTTCCACAAGATAGCTCGTTAGGTAAAGATGGATGCCATCAAGCCTGAAGACCTGAGTTCCGTCCCAGAGACCACAAGGTGAAGACCCCACTCTTGCAAATTTTCCACTGACCTCCACACATGTGCCATGGCAGGCTCAAATGCACGTGTACGATAAATTAATAAAAGTGAAATGGTTTTATATAACAGTGGGGTTTTTCATTGTAATTTATATTGCTGAGTTCTCATGTGTTGTTTGAGCTTTGCTGGAAAGCAGGCTTGGAAAGCAGAGTTGCCCTCCACTCTGGACCTAAGCATGTTTATGTTCAGTGTCCTCTAAACCCCCTGTCCTGGGTCAGGCTGGTCTCTGGCTCTGTAATAGAGAGGGAAAACAGCAAGGAACCAAGGGGGTTGAAGACACTGTGTCCTTGAATACAGCTAGAAGGTAGACTATTACAGCAAAATTTTTAGTGTTATCCCATACTAGGAAAGTCCACAGTGTGAACGAGAAAGCAGAAGCTACTCTATGGAGAGGACCCTTACCAGGAGTCTCAACAGAGAGCACTGGCTGACTGCCTCAATTAACAACGGTTTCTCCTGGATAGTTTTGAGTGCCTGGTCTGATAATGTGTTCTATCTGCTGCTATTTGTCCTTTTACTTGGAAACCTTACCTGAGGGGACACTGCTCTGCCCAGGACTCTCACTTGGGAACTCCAGCTGTCTGCCTTAACTGGGCTTCCATCATCATTTTCAAGCCTGCAATTTGATGTTGTGACCTTTTGGTTGCTCCCTGAGTCAAGCTGCTCCAATTGTCTCTGCTAGAAGTTGTGAGCACCATCGCTAGATGTGATAACGCTTTGCTATCTGCTGCTTCTCTTTGCTACTCACTGTTTGTTTTAAACTTCCTCCGGTTCACTCATTCCAAACTGAAAGCATAGCTATTATAGATCATCTCCTGACTACACATAACACAGATAGAAAGTCGAAGTTTTAAGGAAAAAAAAGCACAAAACGTTACAACATTGTATAATTTTTACAAATGCAAACATTTGAAAATCCCAAGATAACAGAAAATATATACACCAAAGTGATCTAGGTGTTTCCAGAGCTGTCTTCCAACCACTGAGAGAAAGAGGACACGCTCTTCTCTTCCTAAGGAAAATACTGGGTGAGGAGCTAGAGACTCAGTCAAGATGGCTCCTGAATTACTGACAGGTGGCAAGGGGTGCCAAGCAGTCATGGGAGTCACCAACGCTCATGCCACCCCAACCCTCCAGCCCTGGTCTTTGTCTCACTGTCCTCCTCAAACCTACTCCAAATAAGGATGGTTCAACCAGGCTACTGATGCAAATAGCCATAGCCCCTGTGGTTGGTGGGACAACTGGCCCTGAGGTCAGAAGAGTAGAAGAGCTGTCTCTGTCCCTCACCAGCTGCAGCATTGGGAGAGTGGCCCCTGCACCTTGCCTGGACAACGCAACAGAGATGGCCCTGATGGTGTAGGTGTGGGAGAGCCAACCCTGAGGTGTGAAAACAGGAGAACTGGCCCCATCCCTTGCTCATCACTGCATGGGCTGAACTAACTGTGGCAAATGCTGGAGAACTCGCCCTGGCCACAGTGAGAATGGGGGTGAGGTGCGCTTGCAGACTGACCAACCCTGAAACTACCCAGGCCCAGAACAAGGGTTGTAAGTTGGCCCACCCCATCCATGATCTGCGGGACCACTCAAAGGGACCAGTCCTGCAGACCCAAAGTTGCAATATCTCCATGACACAGGGCAGCAACAGGATATCCAAGAGGAGTTTCAGTGAGGGCCCAGCATCTATAGGGTAGCAGAAACCAGAGGCCTTGAACCAGACCAATGACTCTTTGCAATGGACACTTGCAAATAAAGATATTTGGACAAAAGGGTTTACTGTGTGGCTCACTGTGTCACACTACAGCTTTCAGAAAAAGTGTTTTTTTTTCTTTTTTGGGGAAGAGGGAGTTTCTTTTTATGGGGGAGGGGAGTTTGTAACAGCAGAGGGTGGATATCAAGGGACAAGGGAAATGAATGGGATCAAGATGGATGATGTGAACGACACAAAAAGTAAAAAAGAAAAAAAATGTTTAAAAATTTAAGAAGAACTAAAAAAAAAGAAGAAGAACAGCAAAAACTGATTATCCTGATGGCAGGCACTATGGCTGGAGGGCAGAGGCCACAGTTCATGCAGGGATCCAGGCTTCATATGGGAAAGGGATGGTAGAGGTGAAAAGGCCAGAGACCTGAAGGTGTCCAGGAGATGGGCAGCAGGCAACTTTCTGGGCTGGACTGAGAAAGAGTGACACAAGAGTTGAAGAAGAATCTTGTCATTTTCAGTTCCAGCATGGGGAGAGGGTAAAGTTCAGGATTCTACAGAAGAGGAGACTAGCTTACAAAAGATCTAAGAATGTGGCCTAAAAGACAGCCCTTGAGAACAGACATAGCTAGGTGAGCCGGATATCAAGAGGACCCCCCCCCCGCCCCGCCAGCATTCAAAAGCCAAAACTAAAGATCAGAAATCTAACATGCATGAGACCCTGGGTTTTGGCTCCCAGTAGAGGTGGGAGAGGAAGAAAATTCCCACACAGAAGTATTCATCAGGCAAACAACTTTCCCCGTCTTTCTAACCCAGGCGCTGGGGACTGAGTGCACAAGGAAGGAGATGGAGTTCACATCTTCAAAGAGAGCACAGGGGAGGGAAAGCATGCCCTCTATGCAGGAAGACAAGCTGAGGTTACCCCTGAGCAGCGCTGAGGCTGCTCTCACTCTGTTCTGGCCTACACCACAGACAACATGGAGAGAGCTCTGACCCGGGCTAGCCAGGCACTGACACAGAAATGAGTCCTTGTGGGAGAGTCTTGGGGCTTCTGATAGTAGCTCAATTCCTAACCTGACTTCTCAAGGACTCCCAGCAATAGAGTCTCATTCACAGTGAGTTCATGGCCAAAAATTATACAACCTAAGTGTCTTATGTAGAATGTGAAATTTCATATAAATTATAAGATGCATAGGGAATGAGTCATTGTGAATAAGCGCTAGAAAACGGGTCAAAAACAGGGCTAACCCCTCTCAAAACATGGGGGTAATGTAAGAAAGTTTTAAAGTAAATGTACTAGAAAGGACTAAGGAAATTAAGGAAAGCCACATTAGATATGTAACCAAATGGTAAGATGCTAAGATAAAGATGAGCTGACTTTCTTAACCAATAGAACTAGACATGAAGAATGTAGTCATCAAAATTAGAAAGCCAAAGGGGAATAGCAAATAATAATCAATGATGTCATTGGTGACTTGGATACGAATCCAAGCAAACCATCCGTGTGTAAACCAGAGAACCAAAGAGAGGGCTGTGGACATTGCTCAGAGCGGGAGCCATGTGGCTACATTGCTGCTGCATTCTACCTGCCCTGAAAGTATCAACTGCTGAGGGCTGTGCCTTTTGGAGAACTGTCAAAAGGAGTCACCCCACTTGGCAGTGCCCTGTCTTCCTCAAGCTGGTACCTGGTCGATGGCCATCAGAAAGGCCATCCGACCACAGTGCCTAAGCATTGTGGTATCCAGGAAACAAGTCAGGATGAACCTGTCCCTTAGCCTTGCTCACCACCTTTCCCTGGCCTGCCTGTTGCCCTGGGAACAGTGTCTCCCATGTATAAGTTAAGGGTATAAGATCTTATAGCTCAAGCTGAACCTTTGGGTCTCATCTCCCACAAGGCAGCAAAGGAGGAAGAGAGGGAAAAACCCTCTCTTGATGTGTAGATGTCTTGAAGTGTCTAGCACAGTGGTTCCCAGCATTCCTAATGCTACAACTCTTTAATACAGTTCCTCGTGTTGTGATGATTCCCCCAACCATAGAATTAATTCGTTGCTACTTCATAACTGTAATTTTGCTACTGCTATGGATTGTAATGTAAATATCTGATCTGCAGGATATCTGATATGTGACCCCCACTCCCCGAGGGACTCATGACCCATAGGTTGAGAAACACTGGCCTACAGGAAAGAGTTCCTTAGAAATCCAGAAATCTCTGAGCTCTGAAGACAGCGTCCACCAGATAATGCAGCAGTGACGCTACCGCACACCACAAGGCAGAAGCCTTCTAAACGTCACCAGGGAGAAGTGACTGCTTGCCCCGTAGGGCACAACGGGACTCATCACGGGAACTGCAGGATCCCTGAGTCACAGATTTTGATGCTGAGCAAAGAGCCTGATCACCTAGCAGGCTGGGCCAGGTGAATCCACACACTGAGGAGGAAAAATTAGAGACACATTCAGGCAAATGCTGAGAGAACTTACTACCCAAAGCCTTTTGTGAAAACAGCTGAGAAAGGATAATCCGTAACTCAAGTCAACAGCACTGGCTCCAGGCCACAGCATGTTCACTGAGTAGCTTCCATCCGTCACCAGTGTCCCTCCAGCCCTTCAGAGAGCAGCTGCACTCTGTCAGGGAGCACCAGGACCTGGGGGACTGCTCTCCATAGGACTGGGTTGGCACAGGCAGAAGGACCCTCCTCACAGCCAATACAGAGAAGGGCACACAGGACAGGGAAAGATGGGATCCTGCCCCTGCCTCCTTAGTGTCTCTGTTACAGTGGTTACATTACATAGTTTCCTTAAACTTTGCAACCAGGCATTGGATATATCTAAACTCTCAACTTCTATAAGACTCCATCAGGCTGCATCTGAAGCTTAGGGTTCTCTTCCAAGTGAACTCAGTTCTTTGTAGTGGTGGAGCTGAAGTCTCTGCTTTTCAGAAACTTTCAGCTGAGACCATTCTAAACTCTTTGAGGCCACTTTCCATGTTCTGTTTCTTGTCTCTCTGTAAAGCAGCCTTTGCCTCCAAAGCCAGCAGGAGAATCTCTTCACATTGGCCTCTCTTAACTTCTAAAAGTGTTCCTGATTAGATCAGGCCCACCAATATGTCCTCTTTGATCAACTCAAAGTCCACTTACAGAGCCTATAAGACATTCGCAAAATCCCTGTCATGCAAAGGAGTGAAGAGCTTCAGGCTGTCTCTCCAGAGCATGCCACTTTGCTGGAAGGGCCTTCTGATCTCTGTTTTTCTTCCTGGAAGCAGGAGATCCTATCTCCAAAGTGAGTAGTACCCTCTTTGGACAGAAAGAGACAGAGACAGAGACGGGGGGGGGGGGGGGGAAAGGAAGAGGAAGGAGAGAAGGGAGGAAAGGAAGGAGGGAGAAAGGAAGAAAGATCCTTTAGTGGGAAGTCCTAGTCCAGAGACTTCTGTACAAATAGCCCTGTTAAAATAATCCCCATTTAACTTATTCTATATGGATGCACATCTTAGACCGAGATAGAGGGGGGAGGGCCTTGGGCTTCCCATAGGGCAGGGTATCCTGCCCCATCTTAAGGAAGTAGGGGGAGGGCGGTGGGGTAGTGGGGGAGCGGGAGGACCGGGAACAAGGGGAGTAAATGTAAATTTTTCTTTTAACAATAAAAAAACTGAATGTTTTCCTTAAAAAATAATCCCCATTTCCTTTAGCCTCCCAACATAACTTACTTTCTATAATTGCTTCTTTCTGTCTAGGCCAACACAAAAGCACTTAGGTTCGCTAGTTGGGGGCCTTCCTTTCTTATGAGTCATGTAAATCCTAAGTAAGTAAACCTGTGCTTCCCACCTGTTCTTCTGTCTTAGGCTCAAAGATTCCTTGATCCTTGATGGAACTGGGGCGGGAGGGGGGCAAGACTTTGCCTTCAAGCCCTTCCTGTACACAAATCCTACCCACACTCACCAGTGGGGCTCTGGGACCACCTTACACTTCCCTGCATGCTGGTCCGAGGCTCAGCCAGACTGAGGGCTTTGCAGCCCCACCTTTGCTCCTTCTCTAGCCCCTCGTATGTCAGCTGCTAAGCCAGCTGCACATGTTCACATCTGTCTTGTGGCCTCATAGATTCTCTCCATCTGTTCTCTTCTGCAACAGAGCACCCAAGACTGGAAAGTCACTTAGAGGAGACAAGTTATTAAGCTTACGGAGGCTAAAAGCCCAAGATCTGTTAGCCTCATCTACTTGGCTTCTGATGAGGTCCTCAGTTTCATCATGTGTGGCAGAAAAAAAGTGAGGGTCAAAATGTGTTGAAAGAATGAGTGGGGGCAGGGCAGTGTGCAAGTGAAGCGAAGGAGGGTGATAACTCGCCCAGTCTCCTGAGTATTATTCACTTTGTAAGAGTTTCAGTGACTTAATGACTTTTTAAAAGTACCACTGCCGCCTTTCAGAACAGTGCACTGGGGACCAGGTCTCCAACACAAGAATTGAAAGATATTAAAAATATTCAAACCGTATAATATGACCACGACCCGTGTTTGCAAGTGGCCTATACGTTTCTGAAATGAATGAGCCCCTAATCTCAGAGCATCCATGAACATCCGTGTGGCTTGAGATGTATATACTTATCTATCAGATGGCAGAGCCAGCCCTAGGAGGCGGGGAACAGTTATTGTGGTAGGAAAAGCCAAGGGCAAACCTCTAAAGTGACTTCCCTGCTCCTCTGCCCCTTTCTAAATCCTTCCCTTGTCCATGGACAGAAATCAGCTGCAAAGAAATGCAAAGCTAAGAAGACTCTGAGCAGGCACAGTGACACATGCCTAGACACTTTCTGGTGTGAAGAACGAAGGAGATCTGAGAAAGTGTGAACCCCGCGAGAACCTAAGCCCTGTGTGCGTGTGGATAAACAAATTCCAAAACATCAGTGAGGGCAGGAAGCATCAGCAGAAGAAGGACGGTCAACAGCAATGCAAAGAGAAAGGAGAGTGTTCCAGATGCTTCCTCCAGAAAGAGGTGAAGCGCAGAGCAAAGCGGGTGTGTGAAGAGATGGTTCAGCAGCTCAAAGAACTCACCACTGTTCCGGAGGAGCCTGGTTCACTCTTAGTACCCGCATGGTGACTGACAAACGTTCTCTAGTTCCAGGGGATCCCAGGGATTTTTTAACACACCCATAACATGGGCATCCAGAGTAATGCCCACATCCATCTCTGCATTAGTTTCTTTCTTGTGGCTTTGACAAAATGCCATGACCAAAAATAGCTTAAGGAAAAAAGGGTTTATTTTGACTGACAGTTCCAGAGGCTACATGACTACAGTCCCTCATGGCAGGGAAGGCATAGCAGGAAGCTGACTTTTCACATTTTCATTCACAGCCAAAAGAAGAGCCAGGGGACAGGAAGTGTGATGAAGCTAAGAGCCCTCAAAGCCCAACCTCAGTGACTTAAGTTCTCCAGCAAGGCCACACCCCCTAAAATTTCCACAATCTTCCTAAAAACAGTGCCATCAACTAGGCACCAAATATCCAGATATATGAGCCTACAGGAGACACTTCACATTCAAATGACATAAGAACTAGATTATTATGATCCATTTTCAATTGATGAGCGCTTAGAGGTGAGCAGGTACACATAGCAGGAGGCTCTAAGCCCCTCCCTCCCCTAGCTGGCAGCCGGTGCCTTCTTGTCTCAGAACCTTTAGAATTGGAAAGTTACAGGCAGCTTGCTGTATGACTGAGCCCACAATCAGAAAAGGTGGCAGTCTCAAGCCCCAAAGTGTTTTTTAGATAAGGATCTGTGTCCTAACCCATGAAACGGGGAACTTACAAAAAGGGTGACTCCCGGCCTATGGGAGAAAAGGACAGGTATGTCTTAGGATTGGGAACTTTTTTTTTCTTTTTTTTCTTTATTGATTTTTATTGAGCTCTACATTTTTCTCTGCTCCCCTCCCTGCCTCTCCCCTTCCCTTCAACCCTCTCCCAAGGTCCCCATGCTCAGGATTTGGGAACTTTTAAAACATGTATTTATTATTGTTTTATATGTATGAGTATTTTGCCTGCATGTATGTGTGGGCACCTCATGCATGCCTGGCACCCATAGGGACCAGAAGAATGTCTGTGAGCCCCTGCAACTAGAGAGTGGTTGTCAGTCACCACATGAGTACTAAGAATGACCCAGACTTCTCTGGAAGAGCAGCGAGTTCTTTGAACTGCCCAGTCATCTCTCCACACACCCCCTTTACTCTGTGCTTCGACCCTTTCTGTAGAAGGCACTTTAAAAAGAGCTTTGTTTCCAAGAGTCCCTTAGATTTGTTATTTAATCTCCCATAAGCCCCTGCAATAACAATAAATCACAATGAAGCCCCATGGACTAAATTTGCCAGGTAAAGACAGCTTGTCAAGTTGCATTTAAAAATCAAAGCCACCTGCTGCTTATAAGTGATATCCAAACAGGCTGACACATAAACACCAGTGGTCTGAGGAGTAAAACAGAATAGTGTAAGCCAAAACTTTTGAAAGCATTTCTGTTATTAGAAGATTGCTGGAATTTTCTAGGAAAAGAAAGCATTGTTGGAGACAAAGGTGGCCACTGTGTGGTGGTAGGAAGGAAGATTGGCCAGAAAGGCATGGCAGCTAAATCTTTCAACTAGGCATTTGATCTCATGATAGTATAAACCAAGGCTTCATGATTCAAAGGCGGAATATGTGAGCCCACAGCATGGTGAGTATTAATCTCTTTATAGTTGATATACACTGAGTGAGTAGTAACACAACATACTTATATCAGTGTTTAAAGACCGGAAGTGTCCTACATTCCTGGAGCTCTCGGGAGATAGCATGTGCTGTCCACAGAGATGCAGCCATGTGCAAGTGCTGGCCTTGCAGGCACCCGAGGCTACAGCAGAACTCAGCATGCTGGGAGAGCTGGCATCTTGGAGTTCACCACATGTGCTAAGCTGAGGAGTCAGCAGCTCTGCCTCTGTGGGCAAATGCTACAACTGAGGAAAGGTTGGGATGGCTGTGTTTCTAGGTATTCATCAGGAACATCCAGCATTTCCAAGAAGGTAATAATGAGTATGGTGATACACACCTGTGATCCCAGTGTGGGAAGCAGAAGCAGGAGACACTCTGCAAGTTCAAGGTCATCCAAGACTACATAACAAATTCCAGGCCAGCCAGAACTATCCAACATGAACTTGTTAAAAAAAAAAAACCAACTAACTAATTAATTAGTTAATTAATAATAAGTTAAGTTAATAAAAAAGTAAAGATACCATTTACAATACAAGACCCTTACAGTACCTAGCTAGATATAACAGAAGTGTGTGCAGATGGAGAGTTATGAAACCATTGAAATAACTGGAGACAGTTACTAAATTTCATCAACTCTAAAACATGTTTTTTAAAAAAATATTTTTAACATCTCAGAAATCAGATAGAACTTCAAACTGACCCTGCCTTCGCCTCTTGTCATAAATTAGCTGGCAATACTTATTCCTTTCCTCAAAACAGAGTACGTAATGGTATATCTTTTAATTGGCAGCATCTTGGCTGCAGTTAAAGAAATACCATGTCCATAGAGAGAGAGACTAGAAACTGTGAGCAGCCTTCTCTTGGCTCCATCATAAACCCCTATCATTGTTGGCTAGTTGTTTCCAGAAGTAGGTCAGGCAATTTTGGTAAATAACCAAAGACATGTGTCTTGATCAGATGTCATCATCCAGCCTTGGCTTTAGAGATGCAGCTATAAAGGGTTGCCCCGAGAGGGACAGACAGTAATGCATATGACGAAGAAGTCCAAAGAGCAGCCCATGTGCATGCAAAAAGGTGACTATGGTGGTTTGAACGAAAATGGCCCCAAAAGATCCATAGGGAGTGGCACTGGTAGGAGGTGTGTCCTTGTTGGAGGAAGTGTGTCACTGTGGGTAGACTTTTAGGTTTCAGATGTGCAAGCCTGGTCCAGTGTCATTGTCTCTTCCTGCTGCCTGCCTATCCCGATGTAGAACTCTCAGCTACCTCTCCAAAGTCATGTCTGCTTGCACACCTTCATTCTCCCCACCTTTATAATAATGGACAAAATCTCTGAATTGTAAGCCAACCCCAATGAAATGTTTTCCTTTATATTTTTTTTAATAAATTTTCCATTTATAAAAATGTTTGCCATGGTTATGATGTCTCTTGACAGCATAGAAACCCCGACTAAGACAGTGACCTGTGACAGAGACTGTATCCGGGAGCATATAAATGTTTCTCGTCCATGGCTGAGTGAGTGAGTTGAATGGTACCTCTAAGAAGTGGAGTATTACATAACCAGGAAAGAAATTCGTGATCATGTTTGTGAGCACACGCTTGTGAGCAACGGCGGTGGCAGGCCACTAAATCACAGGGCTTGTGCAAGTGGCTGTCCCTACCAAAAGGATGAATAAAACCACTCACTATTTCATGCTGAAAAGGCACACTTGGCAGAAAAACAATCTCTGTGGGAAAAGTAAAACTTTAGAGTTCTAGAAGGCTGTGTGAGAGGAATAGGTTATGATCTGTGGTAGATTTTAAATACAGAATGGGAAAAAAAACAGAAACCATAAAGAAAGGCACCATTGTTCAACTCTATTACCCATTAGGGAAAGGCAAGCTAAAGCCACAGTCAGTTGCTACAAAACTGCAGGGAGGCTGGAAGCAAAGTCTGGTGAAGACGCCTTGTGCTGCTATGGCAGAATAATGCCTTTCTTTATGGCGGTGGGCAAGTGTGCACACAGCACAGCTTTGAGGTCCGCGTGGCGGTGGGCAAGTGTGCACACAGCTCCGAGGTCCGCGTGGCGGTGGGCAAGTGTGCACACAGCTCTGAGGTACACGAGGTGGTGGGCAAGTGTGCACACAGCACAGCTCTGAGGTACGCGTGGTGGTGGGCAAGTGTGCACACAGCTCTGAAGTACTCATGATGGGCAAGTGTGCACACAGCTCTGAGGTACGCATGGCAGTGGGCAAGTGTGCACACAGCTCTGAAGTACACATGGTGGTGGGCAAGTGTGCTCAGCGCTCTGAAATACAGCAGGCTTCTTCCGGTGTAAACACACCTAACATAGAACCTGGTGATCCAGCTGCTTGGCATTCTCCCCCGGAGAATGCAAACTCTTGCTCACACACCAGCTGGAGGCAGTGTTTATTGGGCTTCTAGTCACAGCAGCCATGGAAGGGATTTCTTGTTCCTAGTCCGTGGCTGAGTGAATGAACTGCGGGAACCCTCTAGACAATGGAGTATTACACAAGCAGGAAAGGAATGTCCGGGGTATGTTCCCGGGATCAGCGGCTGTGAGCATATATCATGACATAAACATCTCAGCAGTTACTGTGTGCAGGAGCTCTAAAGCAAGCCCGATGGGCCGCTCCTTATTTCATCCTCACAGCCACCCGGCAGACAAGTGTGCACAGGAGTCTCGTTCCTTTCAGGAATGAGAGCGAAGAAGCTTGAGGCTGTGAGAAGGGCTCCACCTGAGGGATGAGGGGGCATCTTAGACACCTCCCCACCTAGCCTGCGGTAGATGTTGCAGGTAGCATGGCATCTGTTGCACAGCAGGCCTTAGAGTGAGTCCCTCAGGGCACTGAGGGCGGAGCTCAAACTGACCCAGGGCTGTCTGTCTCACAAGGATGTGTTTTAAATCTGTTCCTTAATTGTGTTATCCCTTTCTTCAGTCCCAGCTCACTGGGCATTTTCTTCCTAGACCAGAACAATTAATATCTCTCCTCTATTAAAATGAAAACCACTGTGTGTCCCACCACACCAAGGTAGGAGTTGCTTAAAAAGCAAGAGTAGGGCACTTGCTTAGCAAGCAGGAAGCTCTGGGTTGGATCCCCAGCACGGCATAAAGCTAGGTTGCCCATACCTGCAATTGAAGCACTCTGCTGGCAGAGGCAGGGGGTCACAAGTTCAAGACCATCCTCAGCTACATGGTGAGTAGAGCCAGCCCTGGAACACAAGATCCTGTACCAAAAGCAAAAAAAACCCAATAGAAAAACAAACAAACAACAACAAAATCTTCTTAGACAAAAACGTCTTTTACCCTAAAGCTCAAGAGTCACCTCCCTAAGCCATCTTGTGGAACCCACTGACTCCCCAGAAGGACTTCAAGCAGCCCAGGAAATCACTGTGAACACAATGGGGCATCTGTTTGTTAATTTTAATTTTATTTTCCCCACTAAACATTCAAGTGAGAAACATTTGGAGATTTATATTCAGGGCACAGGACCAAATGGTATCCGCAGCATTTCTTTGTTAAATATAATTAATTTTCTTGGCTTTTTTCCTCCATCATGACAAGGCTGGATCATTCTCATTCATCCTATTTATAGGTGGACCCCTCTCCCAGAGTCTGTGACGCCCACGGAGATGCTGGAGAGAGGCAGCGGTTCTGTTTCCTTTCTTGTTTTGCTATCAGAAAATGGGAGCCAGGTACTTTGTGGTACCAACTTTAATTTTAAAAAAAAAACCAAAAAAAACAACAAAAAACAAGCAGCCAACGAGAGACATGCTTTTACTGACTTTCAGTTTGTCTAAAGCAGGCAGCCAGCTCACCTGGCTTCACTGCCAGGAAAATGAACCCGGGAAGTCACAGCCCCCAGGAGCTGGGGAAGCTGTGGGAGGGAGATTCGTGTGTAGCTGGAAAGAGCAAAAATATTGCTGCTTCTTTTTTTCCTTGTTTATTTCCTAGATAAAAAGGAAGACTTGTTTATCGTATGCACACACACACACACACACACACACACACACACACCACAATTAGAATCTAAAGAACTCTAGAAGGAAAACTGCACAGACAATGTTATTTTTCCAATAAAAGATACATGTGATCTGGCCTGGTGTTGTTTTTAAGTGGAGATATTGACTTCCATCTGACTGATGAGTGAGCATCTTTCTCCTGAAATATTGATGGTAGATTACACGAAACCACAAACTATCTCCGCAAAGCCCATCATCTGTAATCCTAATGGTCTTTTCTCTCCTCAGGATGACTGCTACATTCATGATATGATGGCTTTATTCTGTCTTGGGGAAAAACTTTTTACCATACTGCTAAATTAACTTGTCAAAAGGCTTCAAACTTCGGAAGCTTTTACAGCTCAATTCAGTGCTATTATTCAAGATTGAAAGGGAAGGCCACGGACTGTAAAAGCTTGCAAAAAATAAATTTCACGGGCTTTCATAGACTGAGTGAAATACTTACCTTTTGTTCAGGTTGTATGTCTTTATTGAAGAGTCTGCGAATAGCTGTGTTTGCCTATAAATTCTTGCTCTTCCCTGAAAGACGGTGTGTTCCTGTCTGCTGCCCTTGAGGCTGCTTTCAATGTGTCCCCTCTTGAGGACAATTCACATCCAGAGAACACACTTGAGCTGGGCACACTCCAAGATGAGGGGACAAATGCAAGTCAAAGATCCCCAGCTTCAAGAACAAACCATTATCTCTCCAATTCTCTTATTCTAAAAAATAAAAACAGAAAGATTTGTAAGAGACTGGTTGGCCAATTACTGCTTCTAATTGCAGGTCAACTCTCAGGACACATTCTAGGGGTTACATCTATATTCTGGGGATGAAGATGAGGAGACCTGACTGTAATTCTTGTCAACATCCTCACTCTGACAGAGTATCTGGAACACTGAATGGCTCTCAGTGACAGCATACCAGATAGTCGGTCAGCTCTACCATCCACCCCACAGGAAGAAGAGCCATGGTTTAGAGGCAGCCTGGTGGAGATGTCACTCAAGACTGACATAAGCCACCCCCACCCCCATAACTAGGAGTTTTCTGACAGGGGCTGGGGAGTCTCTGTTGTCATGGAGTTGGCATTTTTGTTTTAGCCATTGGAAAGCAGTCATGACATGGGTGGGCTTTGCTGGTGTTCCGTGGACTGAGATTTTCATGATTGCCTCTCAATCAGTAGGAACTATTTCAATGGTGACTCAGAACCCTGGAGATATTGTAAAACATAGATTTTCCTGGTCCTGTGCCAATGAGTTAACAAGACTGAAAAGCAAAATTTGTGTATTTGATATTTTTGTTTGCTTGTTCATTTGTTTGTTTTGAGATAAGATCTCCCTGGCTGGCTGGAAACTCACCACGGATACCTGGCTGGCTCCAAGCTTGGAGGCATGTTCCTGTCACTGCCTGCCGAGGGTCAGGCATGTGCTCTCACTTCCAGTTCAAGAGACACGATTTATAAAGGTTTGTTCCTCCTCCTGAGCATGCATGAAGGCAAATTGATGTTCGCGCTTCTGTGAACCCTGCCCTGCCCTCCATGGAATAGAGTCTTTCCTACCCTCCACCAAGCCTGCCTTGACCACTATGGGGCCTTCCCTGCCTCCCATGAAACCCGCAATGCCTACCACAGCACCTGCCCTGCCAACCATAGAGTCTGCTCTGCCCACCATGGAGTCTTTCTACCTACCCTCCCCTGAGCCTGCCTTGACCACCACTGAGCCTGCCCTCTCTACCATGGAGCCTGCTCCTCTGTCCTCATGGAGCCTGCTCTGTCCTCATGAAACCTGACCTGCCCACCATGAAGCCTGCCCTGTCCACCAACCAGTCTTCTGCCCTGAGCTTCTGTTGGGTGAAGTCTCATTTTCCTAGATGCTTGTTCTCTCCTGCATTGTATGATGATTCTTTGCATCATCGTGCTGAGTGACATCCTCCTCATTCTAGCCACAGGCCCTGTCACAATAGCTCACCCCTCTACACAGAGGTGCGGGGCAGAAAGGAACAGGTTTAAAAGCCAACAGGTCTGACTAATTGGTACCTAAAACTGTAGACAGGTGCAGGGGACCCAACAAGTTAGGAACTTCCTGTGGATTGTCTGTGAAGTGGCAAGACTCACAGAAGAATTAGCAGGGGATCTGGATTTAGTGGCTGGGTGTGGCAGGAACAGTGACCAATGGCCCATTCCAGGCTTGTGCAAGGGTGTAAGATAGGTTCAAAGGTCAGAAGCTGAGTCGGGTGCCCTGCTCGGACAGAACCCGCTTTTCAGCTTCACAGCCGAGATCCCACACTGTGTAGCGCACCCTAGGAAACTGTGTTCTTGGGTGCAACTTGTTCCTGTCTCTCAGTGCTTCATCTCGAGCATCAAGCTATCCCGATGCAGCCTTGCCTGTACGGAGGGACAGCAGAGCAACCGGTGACTTCTGAGAAGGGATGGGAGGGTCATCCTGAGGCCGGGAGTTCAGGAATTCTCCACCGGATAGTCCCTTTGCTCCCATAGAGTCTCAGCTTTCACTCTGAGTGGTTTGAAGACGAGTCACAGGAATTATTGTCCCATGAGCTTGCCAGGCTTGCGCTTGACATCTTATACACGGATCAACATGACTCTTTGCTACAGTCGTAAATAATACCCTCCGTTGTTATTCTTGTTTCCCAACAAGAAAGATGAACACAAGGAGACTCCAAGTGGCTTCCTAAATTTACCCAGTTAATAAGGAAGTCTCAGGGACAGGGCAGACATCTACCTGCTAACTCTCCTGGGGTTTGCACAAGCCTTGCTTTCTTCTGTTTCACCCACAGATGGAAGATGTGGCTCCTGTACCCTGATGTCAGATCCAATCAGGTAGAAGATGTCCTGTTCCAAAGAGCAATGACATGTACTTCCTACCTTTAGAGCTGGATTTTTCTAGGTTAATGACGAGACTTTCTGACTTGTAGAGGTTCTTCCCTGCATTGACAGGTTTGTCTTCCTCCTGGAGACATTTCCTGATGAATTCAGAATAGAAACGGAGACATAGAAATGGGATTTACGAAACCATCTCCAGAGGATTTTAGTTGGGAGTTTGTGTTACCGGGCAACACACGAAACAACCGCCCTGGGTGTCACACCTGAAGATTCTGGCAGCAAGAACAGAAGTAACTACAGTAATTCATCAAAAAGCTGTCCCAATATTTTTGAGAAGAATGTCTCTTTTGAGACCAGCAGAAGTATAACGTAAGTCAAGAAAATGAGGAGAGACTCATCAAGCCCCCCAAAGTCAGTACAGGAGTGGTGAGAAGGTTCAGCGGGTAAAGGTGCTTGCTACCAAACTTGATGACCTGATTTGATCCCCCAGGATCCATGTCGTATGAGAAAAGAACTGACTCCTGCAAGTTGGCCTCTGAGCTCAACACACATGTGCCATGAGTGTTCACACACGAGATACACACATACAAACAGATAGGTAGATGTGGTTTTTAAAAGGTCGTAATAAACATGTGTGGATGCTTCTCACAAGCAGACATGCATGTACACAAATAAATGCACTGGGCCCTGGGTCTCTGTGTCCCCCAAGGACATGTTGAAGTTATTCCCCCAGAAGATGATGGTGCTGTAGACGGGATCTCTGGAAAAGGGATGAGAGCGTGTGAGAAGCCACAGAGAAAGAAATCTTTGAAAGCACTAGGCTGTGCATGGATACAGGCCTTATCGTAGGCAGCTTTGCATGGGGTGTGAGTGTGGCAATGTCATTGTCATCTGAGAAGAGGGCTCCAAGACTGGGAAAGACACCTGGACAGTGAACAGCCTGAAGGCTTCCTCAGGGTAGGTTTTTAAATGGGGTTGAGTGACTGAAACATAGCTACACAGACACAGAAAAAGAAGAACCAAAGAATAACAAAGAAACAGAGAAAGTAAAGAGGGATAAGTAGAGACAGACAGGAGACACACGGCATACGGGTGGGGGGGCAGAGAGGGAAGTGGAAACTCGGGCCCCGTCCTTCCTAGAACTGGTTTCCTGTCTCCACATGGCTTCTCATCTCCTCCTTCTTTCTAATCTCTCAATGGCAACAGGTCTGGGTCTTATCCCTTCAACTCATCTTACACAAGTGTGAGTAGTGAGGCCTCCATGTGAAGGACGGACCCTCCACTGTCTGCAGATGTCCCCTCTGCTCTTGAGAGCAGCTCAGGATCAATACACCTTGCGAGTGGCTCTGGCCCTCGGTCAGCTTCTTCACTGGCCTACAGGCAAACTTCATGCATCCTAGAAGGCTGGATGAGCTGCAGGACCAGCTGAAAAGTTTAGGCTGCCTCCCTTTTGTCCACCCCCCACCCCCAGGGACAGGGGGCACCTCACCACTCTCCAACATGAACTTCTTTTCTACTTCAAGCCCTCTCTCCCTGAAATAACCGGTCTCAGCTCAGAGCCCAGCTTAATGGTGTGGTCCTCCTCTCCAAGAGGTTCATGGCTCCAAACCCTTCACAAATGTTGTATGACAGACAGGACTCTCTGAGCAGGGGATGATAGCACTTCCTGTGCTGATAGAAAAGGAAGGCAAAGGCTGTGTCCCCATGTCCTCAACACGTACACCAGAACACCACCTTGTCCAGATCTACTAGTCTCTAGATCTGGGAGCTGCAGGCTCTCAGTTCAGCCTGATGTCTAAGTTGTGATTCTTCTAACCCAGCTGTTATCAACCTTTCTAATGCTGTGACCCCTTCATTCAGTTCCTCATGTTGTGGTGACCTCCAACCATAACGTTATTGTTGTTGCTACTTCACAACTGTAATTTTGCTGTTATGGATTATAATGTAAACACCTGATATGGAACCGGTCTTAGGTGACCCCTGTGAAAGGGGTTGCGGCCCACAGGTTGAGAACCTCTGTTCTAATCTGTTGCTGAGAATCTTGCCTCTCCTGGCCAGCAAATAGCAAACAGCAGCCAGAATTCCTGATGCCAGCTTGAAATGTAAATGGCAGCCAAGTGGGTCTGCAGAGCTCGCTTTATTTCCCACGCAAGAGCAGGCCAGTATGCCATGCCTCCCAAGCTCTTTGCTCTTCCTTAGCTTTTAGAAACCTGAAGCCTAGTGTGATAATGGAGGCCCAGCGGATGCTATGACCAGGAGGCAACAGCATGAAGATAGAAGGATAGTTTGCTGCAGACAATGGGACAGAACATCAGGAGGTGCCCCAGCTCCTAGGTGTCACCAACAAGGAGCCATGGCAACTGGGGTTGTGCATTTCCACATTTGTGTGTGTGAGATAGAAAAATAAACCTTAATACATTTAAGCTTCAGGGTTCAGTCATATATGACTTGTAGCCTAAAGTATTCCTAATTGATAAGAACTATATTTTGGGAAAAAAAGTTAAAATGTGCTCAGCAGAACCAGGACCTTAGCAGACATTGTTTACTGTCTATCAACCTGGGTGAGTTCTGCTGAGTTTGTTTAGCCTTTCTGGCATAAGAAACAATTAGCATAAATACTAGTTCACAGAAACTCAAACGGAAACCAATACAGTCTCTCAAACGGAAACCAATACAGTTCCAATTCCGAGGACCAGGAACAGGCACTCCCAAGAAAGGAGACTTTGTAACCTTCAGAACGGGCTTTCTAGAGACAGTGATGTTAGTGCCAGGTGTAACGGTTACACTCCCACCCCATACACCACCGATGCTGCCAGAAGACAGAGGTGTTGATAACCGATGTGGCAAAGGGACCCCAGGCTGCCCTTGAATACAGAGTGCACTCTGGATCCTAATCATTGGACCCTGTCAGATCCTTCCTCTTCCAGGCGAACCTGAGCAGTTCTGGGAGCAAAGGTTTGTGGAAGTCCCTCCGCAGTCTTTCTGTGTGGATCTGCCCCTCCAGGCTTGTTTCTCCCTTCCCGCGCTTCCTGCTGTGGGAAACCGTAAGTGAGCACAAATCACTTCTTCTCTGGGTCATTACCTCCAAGAACATCCATGCTGACTGAGCTCCACAAGACCATCCGAACCAATTTTAATCCAGTGTGCCTTTGAAAGCAGTTCCCCTTCCCAGAGTGCCTTCAGCTACATCCAAAAGGACAGCACTGTTCAAAATTGTAATTCCATTATCTCAGACTGAGATACAAATGCCAACCCTCTGCGTGAACTGGTTTCAACATTTTCCCTTGAAATAAGAGTTTGGCCTGTTAACCTCGCCTTTACTTTCTAAACTGCTTCCACCCAGGAGGTGAAACACTGCACAGTCATGCTCCAGGCACACATGTGTTTGTACACGCTGACACACATGGGTGGGGAAAATCAAAGTCTTTTATGGCTTCTTGTGACTTTATTTCTATTTTTTCCAGAACCGCCATGGATTAATAAAGGAAGAAAGAAAGAAAGAAAGAAAGAAAGAAAGAAAGGAAGGAAGGAAGGAAGGAAGAAAGGAAGGAAGAAAGAAGCAAGGTTTGTGCTGGAGAGATAGTTCAACACTTAAGAGAACTCGCGCTCTTACAGAGGACCCAGGGTCAGTTCCCAGCATCCATGTCAGGTGGCTCACAATCGCCTGAAACTCCAGCTCCGTGAATCTAAGTCATCTTTTAGCCTCCAGGGATAGCCACATTCATGTGCATATCCACCCCCCTCCCGCCCAATAATTAAAAGTAATAAAAATAAAAATTAAAAATATACAAGGCTTATTGACCTTAGGTCAAGTAAAATTTATTTAGACATGTGGCATCAGTAAGTTTTATTGCTTGTACTAAATTAATGGTTGAAATGAGTTAACCATTACATGAGAATACACTAGTTATTTATTTTCTTGCCGATGATGGTTCTCCTATGGGAGATTATATTAGTTACTTATAAAATACCCTTACAAAAACAATGTTAGGGAGAAAGGGCTTATGCTAACTCACATTTCTATGGTACATCATAAGAAAAAGTGGCAGGCTCTTGAAGCAACTGCTCAGAATGTGCTGGGGACTTACGGTCGTGCCCATCAGTTAGGAACTGCAGAGAGTTCTGTGGACTTGAATGTTGTACCCCTGCCTACCAGTTCATGCCACAAGTACAGCACTGGCTCCATCATGCCCACAATCAGGAAGCAGAGAGTGATGACTGCCTGCTGCTGCTCAGCTCCCTTTCTCCACCTGCACAGTCCGGGATGCCAGCCAAGGGAATGGTGCCACCCACAGTGGGTGGCTCTTACGTTAACCTCCTCTAAGCACGCTCAGAGGCTCTGGTGGTTCTAGACCCACCCCTTCAAGCTAACAATTAGCACTATTCAGTGCTGAGAGGAATTTGAATACCGTTTTCAGTTCTGTATGCTTATCACTGAGTAAAACAAAGGACAAACTACAAGTTCTCTGTAAATATTGACCTGTACGAATGGTTGCTGCAAAAGCACCATGCTTTCTGTGGGCTTTCTCTGCAACATCACTTCTAATTCCATATTTGGTGTTTCTAAAAAGTTATGATTTTTTTTTTTTATGAATTGCGACAGTCCACAAAATTTCCAGTTCCTAGGTGCTGATAGGGTTTTTTTCTGGGAAGATGCCTGCTCTTTAGGCATTGTCAGATGAATGCATGGATTATTTACTTTGCCTTTGACGCAGGCGACTGTGACCTGTGGCCTCCCTGGCTGGTTCCACTCGCTAGCTCACTTACCCACACCAGCTACAGCTGCCTGTGTGTTTATTTTGGTCGTGCATTTCAAAGGCCCATTTCTACCCTAAACAGACATAATGGAGCAGCTGTGACTGATAAAAACGCCGGCATAATCCTCACTCTCTTGTACATATCCTGTGGTTTCAGATTTAATTTTAAAATTTCGCTTAACTCTTGATTCGCAATTGATATAGTGGGTTCTGTGGATAATGACAGCGAAGCAGCTCTCTCCCGGAACAGGCACAAACAGAATAACAGAGCTTCTTCCTGCCTCTCCAGCAGCCAAGATGGCTGACCCAGGGTGGCCCCTCCTCCTCCACAGGGTACTGGATAACTGACGTGAGGATGGGCTACTGAAGTCCATCTGTAACAAGCCCTTGTGAGACTGGCAGGAACGTGTGCCTGGCCTTGACACCTCATGACACTCCACCCCCGCCCCAACCCATGCCTACAACAGCTCTAAAGACACCTGGGGAGGAATATTAGGTATTGATTGGACGAAACCCAGAAAGTTCCTAGAATGTGCTGGGGTCTTAACATGGTGCACCCCTGCCCATCAGTTCATAACTGCAGAGAGTTCTGTGGACATGGGTTGGTGCACCTCAGCCTATCAGCTCATTCCATAAGTACACTGGTCCTGTGAATAGCACAAAGTGAGAAGCCGGGCAAACACTGTATTGTGTTTACTTATATTTGAAAACGAAAACAGAATGTTCCTCTCTCAAACCGTTCACAAGCTCTGGGGTCTTCCATAAACCCCAAGTCTTCAGGCCACAGAGCCGGAGCCTGTGGACGGAGCTGACAAACTGTGGTATAATGACCGTGCCTTTTAAAGCCCAATCTGTCCAAGCTCCCTCAAAAGCCACCTTCCCCGGTGTCATAGAACCCCAAATGACCCAACAACCTCACTTCTGGCAGTGTAACCAGTTCTGAGTTTGACTGGACAGAGCTCTGTCTACACAGCTTCAGGGAGCCCACAGTATTCGTTTTCCACAGCTATAAGAAACTACCAGAGACAACCAACTTATGCTTAGTTCACAGCTCTGGGGAAGTCAGTTCAAGACCCAGAGGTAAGTCATGGTGGGGATATACGGAAGGCTGGAAATGCCCCAGTGGCCTGAGGACCTTTTACCGTGTTCCGCCACCACCAGCACATCCCAATAGTGTCACTCTGGCAGCCGAGTCACCAGCTTTTAGGAGGTGCTACCATGTAACAATCACACATAGACGTTCCCTACATGTGGAAGCCTTGTGGTGTGAGCAGGTAGCAGAACTGTCTGATTCTTTTCAGTTTTTCATGTCGCTCCTTGTGCACCTGTGAAGAACGACTTTTCCCTTCTCTCTTTGAATTTCATTCTTTGTATTCCTTTCTCTCGAAATTGCCTTAGGGAAAACTTCCAACAGAATCATGCATGACAGTGAAGACAATACAGCACAAGATTTGGAGAGGTTGGGGAAATGGTTTCGGCAGTAAAGTATTTGCTACCCCGATCCCCGACACTTACATGAAAAGCTGGGCAAGGAGGTTATTGCATGTAGCCCCAGTGTTGGACATCTAGAGGCAGGGGGAGTCTCTGGGAATTGTTGGCTAGTCTAGTGGATGAAGTCCAGGCTCAGCGAGAAAGAAATAAGGCATGGAATAATTGAGGAAGACACCCAACATCAACCCCTGGGCTCTACATGCAATACACACACATGTGCACACCCGCACGCACACAAATAATACTTGACTTTTATCTGACTTTAATGAAAATACTTCTTCTGTTTCATCACTAAGTTTAGACAGTGTAAATTTCTTCATTTTTATTTGTGTGTGTTGTGTGTGTGTGCATGCATGTGACTATCCAGAACCTCAGAGTCCCTAGAGTTACAGATGGTTACAATCCTGATGTGGGTGCTGAGAACCAGACTCTAGACTCCAGAAGCATTCTATATGAGCCATCTCTCCTGCCCTCATTCTAGACTTCTTTCTGTCAAATAGAGGCTCTTTATACAAGTAAATAGTATTTTCTTTTCTTTTCAGTTTCCAAGACTTTTGTTTTTTAATTGTATGTTTTAAATTCATCAAAAACCTTTTTTTTTTAAATTTGACAATTGTTGAGGTTTTTTTTTTCTTCATTGGACAAAATGACACTGATTTAATTTTCAACTGTTGAGTCACCTCTGTATAATTTGGATGAAGACTACTTAAACAGGAAGCACTGTTTAAAAAATTTCCTATGGAAATTAATCTAAAAAGGAAAATGTATAAAACTTGGGAGTGTGGTTTAATAAGTTACCATGCACTGAGAGCTGGACAAGAGAACAATCTTCCCACACACCTTTCTAGTCACCTGCTCTTCCCTCCAGTCTGTCACAAGCCCAGCTCCTGCTGCCGTCGCTCTACCCAACTACGAGTCTCCAAACATTACAGTTTTTCTTTGCCATCTTGACCTTTATACAGACGGAGTCAATTTCTTCTCTTGCCATTGTGTCATGGGTGCCTTTGGTGGGCTTCTTTGGTCTGTTGTTTCTTCTGGTTCTTACTCAGGTGGTCTTGTCTGTTCATTTGCCTGATTATCTTTATTTGCAGAATGAAAGTAGACATTTTTATTTTTCAGGGGAGAAATGTGAGCAATGTGGTCTGTTGTTCTGCAGGAGCCCTGTCTGTCTGTGAGGTCCCTCAGAGATTGTCAGGCTACTGGCGGTCCAGGATCACGTTATTCTTATGTGGGGCTGGAGAATTCCTACATACCTTGGCAACTCAGAGCTGAGCTATATGCTTACCCTAACACCTGGGGAAAACGTTGCTGGAGACGTGAGAGTCAGTAGGGCACAACTCTTCCTGACTCTGTTCACAGAAATTGGCCACAGTAGGAGATTGATGCCATGCAAATTAGCAAACATGGCGAACAAGAGGTTTTGCATTTCGGAAAACCAGTTCTTAAGAAGGCAATAGGACATGGCTACTCCTAAGGTTCAAGTCTTTGGGGTTGATCCCTAAAGTGCGTGTGTGTTCTCTTTTGTTTGCTTGTTTTTTGTTTTTGTTTTTAATTAGACACACTGTTTTGGACGGGGCCCAGACTCCAGTTTCTGTCTCTTAGGCTGGCACGGCTACTGAATGAGCTTGCAGGTGTCCTTGGAGGCCAGAACAGGGTCCAGAGCTGGAGTTGCAGATGGCTGTAAACTGTCCGACAAGGGTGCTGGGAACCAAGTTTCAGTCCTCTGCAAGAGCAGCAGACACTCTTAACCACGGAACTGTGTCTCTGGTTCCACCAATATGTCTCTTAGTAAAGGGCAGTTTAAAGCAGTAAGATAACATAGATACCACTTGTCCCAGCAGATTTCTGCTCATCTTACAGACACTATTCAAGAGTCAGCTGTGGCCCTGCAAACTGCTCCAAAATGACCAGCTCCTCACTAGTCCTAGGTAGGCAGGCAGAACCTGCCAGCCGTGGACTTGTTGAATGAGAACTGACTCCCCAACTATGGCCTCCAGGGGCCAGCTCTAAGGCTGGTTTTGGTCTCCCTTAGATCCCTAGCGCCTACTCTGTCCTGGTATTTGGCCCACATTCCAGCCTTCCTGGACCACCACATAACCCACAGCTCAGAGGCAGCAACAGAAGAAACCATGTTGTCCCTGGCCATCAATAAATAGCTGGAATGTTAGGTTTCAGGCTGTCCAAATATCCAGAAATGAGCTCCACGTGGACTATAGGAGGATTTCTGGTGGTTAGATAAAAGCCAGCGTTCCTCAGGAACTTGGGCAACCAGTCCCCATCTACCAAAAGGAGTCATTTCCTTACTTGTGGCAAAAGGGACCTATGACTTCATTGGCATCTACCTGTAGCTGCGTATCAAAGCCCATGCTCGCCTCCAGGCTCCCTCAGTATCACAATTACCTGTTCTACCTATGTTTCAAAGCCTCCACC
>JAQHUG010000148.1:3444014-3481263 GCA_028555095.1 Dicrostonyx torquatus
CCACTCTCCGGCTTACCTAACCCTGGCTCTGTCCAGTGTGCTGATGGGAACCAGTTCCACAACTACCTGAGTAATGCTGGCTTTTATCTAACCAGCAGAAATCTTCCTATACTCTAGGTTGAGGCCATTTCTGGATATTTGGGCATCCTGAGACCTAACAGATACTACAGTTAAAAACACGTTTGAAATAAAAATATATTCACATTCATGATGAGTCCTTCACATGTATATGTGTGCACATACACATATGTACACTCACACAAGCACATCTGTCCTCACAGTTCAGAGATGAATGACACCTTCGAGAGAACACAGACCAGCATCTGTCCTTCACCATCCATCATATGCCTTCATTGGTCCCTTGGGCACCGTGGCCCTGGGGAGAGCCAGGCGAGCCCCCTGGGTTCTGCTGTGTGGTCAACATAGCTGCACTCTGGGAATTCCTTGTTTTTCTTAGTCTTAATATCATCCCCAGGGACATCATCTGTCACCCTGTGCAAATGCAAAGGGGTCTAGAGAATAGAGTCACCGCCACAGCCTGGCCAAGGATAACCCGTATGGCCAGTGGGATGTGTGACTCAGCTGAGCTCAGTGATTGTGAAGCAGAGGGCAGTGGGTCACAGCATAGCCCTGCTTGTGGCTCATCGTTCTGGGCCTCTTGCCTGTTTTCCCTAGGGAACAGATGAAGAACTGATATTTAATCCTTGCTTTGGACTCTGTTTTTCTGAAGAACCTTGGCTAAGGCAAAGTATTATTATTATTATTATTATTTTCTTACTAAAATCTGGACAAAAACAGACAGGGATAGAGAAGCTATCCATGTGTGTCCTCAGAGACCCGTATCTTTACCTCTGTGCTCTATTCTCTACACAAGCCTTTTGTCCTCACAGTCACGGTAGGGCTGCTGCATCTGCAGCATGCCAGGATGGCAGCATGGCAGGAAGGAAGAAAGGGAGATCGGACTGCGTTCTGATAAACTATGTCTCTCTATTCAGGACAGCAACGGGGTCACAACATCGCTTTTCAGGGGGATGCAGTCTAGAAATAACACAGTCCAGGGGCCTTGGTTGGGTTCATTTTCTCTGTCAGTTTAAGAATTAACAGGCAGGGAAAATCTGAAGCGTCACAGGTAGCTGCGGACGGATCTCAAGCTCTGCAGACAGAATCGGCAGTTGAAGGAAGGCGTTTATCGGGGTGCGGGGTCATGAGCATGGCAGCACACAGCGAAGACCCTCCGCAAAGCAGAAGGAAGAGAGGAAGCCAAAAACCCTTTCTCTCCTGGAGGCCTGGGGGTCTTAAAGCCTCTGAAGCGCTTCCCTCTCCTACTTCAGGATTGACCAGCTTGAAGATACGATGGCTGATTGGTCCAGAACTGTTGCATGACATGTTCTGAGCGGGCTTTGAGCCCGTCCATCAGCAGGGGGCCTGTTGCCTGTGGGAGACAAAGCTGCCAGACTTTTCTCTCAAGTCAGGAGGCTAAGGAAGAAATTGGCCGTCTTGGAGATTCGTCACCTTTATTACCTCGCCATGGCTCCTCTCCCAATCTGTCTGCCCACCAGGGAGCCTGTCCATCTCGTCTCTCAAGGAGAAGTCAGCAGAGGCAGATTCCTGAAGGGGTTTGGGCTGGGTGTGGCCTGGAGGTGTGAGACAGGGTCCAGGCCTCGAATGCACTTTTCATGGATTCTGCTCTTTCATTCTGCTCTCTTCCTGGAAGCAAGAAGTTCTCTCTCTCTCTCTCATCTCACACAGAATAAATGTTCTATTTTCCTTCAAAAATGCAAGTTGAGCCAGATGTGATTGCTTACACCTACCATCCCAGCACTTTGAGAGGCTAGGGCAGGAGGATTGCGATGGGTTCAAGGTGAGAAGCCTGGTCTACACAGTAGTATCCCAGTCTAAGTTACAGAATGACCCCGCCTTTAAAATAAACAAAGTCAACCAAACCTACCAGCACACCGACTTTGAAAACCAGATTCTGTAATAGAAAACTCAACAAACTATTTTTTAAAAAATTTCCCAAAAAACCCAAAAGAATAAATTTTTAAAAAGAAAACATTTTAAACACAAGAAATTTTATGTAAACACTTGGATGCCTGGGTTCTCTTGGAGAAAAAAAAATGGAGAACTGGAAGTACCCTCTCCTTGACTGATGCTGGGAGTGACCCTCTACTATAGAGGATGCAGGTTGCCCTGGCTTCCTCTTGTCAGTTCTGCTGTCTCTCCACTGTCTGAGGAGGCTATGAGTTCCCAGCAGCCCTGCGGGTTGGGAAGACACTGTGCCGTATTAGTTCAGAATCCTGCTGCGGTGAAAACCAGGCTTCCTGTACCTCCTTCCACACACTGCACTCACCCAGTCTCTCCTGGAAGCGACTTTGAGGAATCAGGCAAAATAAATCTCCTTACTCTAGAAGCAGGCACATCTTTATTTTCATTTATTTAATGATTTGTTATGTTTTACTACATATGAGAGTTACGTGTTTGGTGTTGGATACACGTGTGTGGATGTGTGTACCCCTGTATGCATGCAGGGGCTAGAGCAGGGTGTTAGATGTTCTCATCTGTCACTCTTCAACTATAATTCCTTGAGACAGGGTCTCTTACTCAACCTGGAGCTAGGCTGGTGACCAACAAGTCCCAGAGATCCCCCTCTCTCCAGCCCCCACAGTGTTGGGTTACAGGTCGGTGTGAGGCCATGCCCAGCTTTTTACATGGGTTGCATGGATTTGAACTCAGGTCCTCCTGCTTGCAAAGCAGCACTCATACCCACTGAGACATCTCCCCAGCTCCCAGGGGATCCCATTTGGCCTGTGGGTGTTGTAGTCAATGCCTTCCTCTAAAGGCAGCAAGAACTGGATGCATGCTGATACAGAAGGCCACCCACCCTGACTTGGTGGAACTTGGTTAGGATTGCCATTTCTCCTTTTCACTCTGCCTTATTTCAACGGCACAACCCTAACAGAGAAGGCTATTGGGTGGACTCTGTGATACCCATGAACAACAAAGCCCTTCAAGGGGCTTTAACAGTTAAAGGCATCATGATGCACAAAGGAGCTGTTGTCTCAGGATGTCTCGTCACCCCCATCACTCTTGTGTTTATCCATTTTTACTATTTATTTATTTATTTAAAATTTTAACTTTATTTTATGTGTGTTAGTGCTATATCTTCATGTATGTTCATGCACCAAGTACACATCCCTGGTGCTCACAGAGGTCAGAAGAGGGCATCAGATCCCCTAGAATTGGAGTTACAGACGGTTGTGAGCCACATGTGCTGGGAATTGAACCCAGGTTCTCTGCAAGAACAAGTGTCCAGAGGGGTTAGCGGTCTCTGGAGCTGGAGTTACAGATATGGAGTTGCAGTGTGAGCTGGAACTGAACTCAGGTCCTCTGGAAGAGCAGTACATGACCTTAATCACTGAGCCACTTCTAGAGTCCCATGTTTGGTTTAAAAGATGTGCAATTAAATATGAAACATATATTTTCAGCTTTTCTGTGTTTGTTTGCTGGGCTCTCCTTAGAACATGGCAAGGGTAGCTCTTACTGTATTTTAAGAGCTGCCCTCTTCCCCTGTTGATGTCTCTGTCCTCTTCCTACCTAGCCATCGTGAGGTGAGAAACTTCCTCTGCCACATATTCCAACCACAATGTTCTGTCTTGAATCATGCCAAAAAGCCAACTGACATGGCCTGAAACTTTAAAACTACGAGTCACAATAAACTTTTCATTTTTTGTTTTACGTATTTGTTGAGACAGGGTCTCACTGTTCAGCTCTGACTGTCCTGTAACTCACTATGTAGCCCAGGCAGGCTTTGAACTCACAGAGACCCACCTGCCTCTGCCTTGCAAGTGCTGGCTTAAAGGTGCACACCACTACACCCAGCTATCTTTCCCCCTTTTTAACTGACTGCCACCATTATTTTGTCACTGTGATGGAATGATGACTCAACAGTCATTTGCTATACCACAGGGACGTGTGTCGGAGTTCAAGTGTGACCCACAGTGGGCTCACAGAGGGCGTAGAGTATCTGCAGAGTCCCGGATGCTGCAGGGAACTTGGCCTCTTGGCATTGGCTGCCGATGCTGAAGGTGCTCGTAGTCTCAGTGTTTTTCATTCATCAAAGTTTCCTACATGACAGCAGCTTCAGGTGGGTGGAGAGGAGAGAGACCACATCAGCCACTCATTTCCTTCTGAATATTTCCACCATAACCTCCAGTGTTTCTGTAAATGTAGAACTAACAGGCTCAATTCAGAATTTTCTGGGGAACTGGGGATTGACAGTCAGGACAGCTCTGATATCTCAGCTCTCAGTTCTCTGCTTCATCTCCTTGGGGATCGCCTTCAGTGACTGCGTTTTTCAAAGCGTGAGAAAGCTGAGTGATGGAGAGCAGGAAAGAAAGCAGCGATCCTCTCCCTGAAATCACAGCAGTCTCGAAGACAGTGCAGTCGACACACAGCTCCGAAGCTTGGAATTTGCAGCTGTGAGAAAGCCGACTGCCAAGCCCCAGCGATCCAAATCCTTTGCGAGACAGGACGCTGCACGTGTGCAGAAGTGCTTTCCGTGGCACCCTTGTTGGGAGGCTTGATGTTTATATACCCAGGGTCAGGGCGGGAGTGGGCCGCCTGCTGTAGGATGTGCTGTGGGCCAGATCATGTACCCTGAGGCCTGAGGGCTGGGGCACACTCTGCTCTGGCCGATGCTCCAGCAGAGGTTTACCAGCAGGAAACCTCTAGAAGGGCATAGAACATGCCAGGATGAAGGACAAGAGGCAGGGTGACATGGATGAGAATGGAAAGCCATCCAAGACAAGGCTGGACTCTGTGTAGGAGGTGGGAGAGGCAGGTAGGGCAAGAGCCCTTGTAAGCCCCCAAAACTCCTCACTGACCTCAAGGGTGGGCCTCACTCAGGTGGAACCCTCATTCCTTATTCAGTCAAGGGGATGAGGGATGCCCAGGTCACAGATCTTGGCTCCATTTCTTTTGTGCTTGTTTGCCATTGTTTCACGGTATGGAGAGCTCTGACTCATAAGTCTACATCATCTCATCTCTAACCATCCTGGGGAACTGCCCAGTGTATGTGTGTGTGGCCCATAAGAGCCTCCCTGCCTCTTAGAGATGGTCCCCCAAACCTTCTACCTGCAGGTGCTTATCCTTTGGTTTCCAAATCCCAGAGATGGAGGGCAGGACCTTTTGTACACAGCACTGCCTCTCTTCTCCCCCATCTTGATTTCTTTCCATTCCATGCAGGCCCTTCGGCAGGAGCTACCAGGCAGGACACCTTGGAGGCTGCAGAGACTGGGAGAGCATCTTTTCTGAGATGTTACCCAAATCCTGGTGCAGTTGTTCTGAAAAAAATCACACATTGCATAAAAAAATCATCTGGACCCCCCCCCCCAGTAAGTATATCATCTTTCATAAAGGGGCTACGCGGGGAAGGTTAAGGAGGGGTCATTTCTCAGGATCAAAGCTGCCTGCTCCCTCTACTTTGGCAGCGGTCTGACTCCAGAGCTGAGTCAACCTGAAGTGAGCCATACAGCTGTCTCTTTCTGAACACACAGCAGTACCCTTTCCCATGGCGTTGTCTGGGCAGTCGGCACAGAGCTGCTGTCATGTTGCAGGAGTGGAGCCCGAGGATCATGGAGCTCACAGAGGGGCCTTGGCTTTGTCCTACATGTGCGCATGTATGTGTTGGAGGTACGTGATTGTGATGAAGGCTGTCCCAGAAAACAAAGCGAAGCTCCTGTTGGCCCTGCCCAGCTGTGCTCCCTGTAAAGCTCTGGCTTGGCAGGTCTGAGGTTTCTGCTGGCGAAATAAAGATGGCAAGCCCCCTGGGGCTGAGCCTGTGAATGCCACACAGGCAGGGGGCCTTCTCCTCCCCCTGGCACTGGCTGCTGGCGACTTGCCAGATTGAGCGGAGCCGCCCCCAACAGACAGCATAATATAGGTCCCAAGTCAGACCCTTGAGGCCCAGGCAGTGACTTAGGCTCTGTGTGGTTGGCACAAACAAATGGAAGATGTCTATAAACTTCTGTAGTTGGACCCAGAAACGGGTTTTGCTTAGATTACTTCTCCCGGGGGGGGGGGGTGTTTGACAACCTATTTTTAAAGGCTCAAGTGGAAAAGCCTTCTTGCAGCTGTGAAAATACTTTCAGGGTCAGCCTTCCCATCCTCGCCTGCTGTCCCTGCCGACAGGAAAGAAGATAGATGTGCTGTGGCTGGCCTCAGAGTTGGGGAGGGAAGGCGACGCTCGCACCTCTTCCTTGAGGGACACTGGGATGGAGGCACAGTGGAGAAGCCTGACACTGGAGAGGCTTTTATGTCATGGATCACAGGACTCTAGGCCTTGCCACACAGTATACCCCTATGCAGGTTTCTGAACATGGAGCAATGGCACCCTCGGTGAGCCGCTGAGGCCCTGGAATCTGCCTCGCCTGAAAAGGTCACTCCCCCTTCCCCTGCACCTGGATAAGGATATAACCTGCTGGCCCTGGGAAGAGCAAGGCTTCTGTTAAAGACTTGGACAAATATCATCCAGACCTTTGAACAATGTCCATGACAATCTGAGGCCCCAGAGGGACATGTCAATCACTGTGGCTTGGTTGGCAACATTTGGAAGGATCTGTCTGTAGCCCAAATCGCCTGAAGTAATAATTCACAGCAAGGTGCCTTACCATGGTTCCAGTTAATTCCTTAAAATAACTTCCAGGGTGGGGCAGGGAGGGGCGGGGAGCGCAACATTTCCTTTTTCTGGTGCCAGGGATGGAACTCGCGGCTCCACATGCTAGAGCCATGGCAGCCCCTTCACACCTGTGTTTCTTCTACAGTCTCTCTGAGATGCTGGCACCAGAGACAGTGGCCAGAATCAATTATCTGTGCTCATGAAGACCCAGAGACTAACCCAAGACCCTGTATCCTCTATGTCCAATTGGGATTTTAAGAGTCATACGTATCTGTGGGCTCAGAAAGCATCCAGAAGGAGCTACACTTGGGTTCAAATAGGGCTCTGCCACCTTGTCATGCCTGTGGGTAATTTTAACTGCGTGAGCCACGTAAAAATTACCTTTTTCCCCCCTCTGACTTTCTTCAGCTTGTAGTTACCGGTTCACAATGCTGCTCTCTCTGTTTGCATCCAGATACTTGTGGATAGGAGCAGGAGCAGGAGCAGAAATCACCTGGCATGAAAGAAGTCAATCCAGACAGGAATTGGGCCCTGGAGGCTCAGTCATCAAAACTTTTCTGAGGTATGCCATTCCTTAGGCAGGTTCTCCAGGTCAGGCAGACTTTTCTCCAGGCGGGCTACCTCATTTAGGTATACCCCTCCCTATGCAGGCTCCCCTACTCGGGCATGGTTTTTTTCCAGGCAGGTTTCCCAACTCAGACATGCTCCCCCTTAAGCAGGCAACCTCCCCAGGTATAGCCCCTCCTCCCTCTGGCCCAGAGGGAAGACAACCCTTTGTAACAGCTGAATAAGCTGACAGTATGAATGACGTGTGTCCTCCCAAGCCTCCCACAAGCTGGCTTCTCCCTGACCACCGCTTTGGATTTTTAAGCCTTTCCCTTTGTTCGATAGTGGTTGAACATCTATCTATAGGCCTTGGGGTCCCCTCTGTGGCCTGTGCTAGGCCAGTGTCTTAGTCAGTGTTCTATTACTGTGAAGAGACACCATGACCATGGCAACTCCTATAAAGGAAAACATTAATTGGGGCTGGTTGACAGGTTCCAAGGCTTAGTCCATTGTCTTCATGGCAGGGTGTGTGGAATGCAGGCAGACATGATGCTGGAGAAGTAGCTGGGAGTTCTACAACCAGATCCTCAGGCAGTAGGAGGAGAGATCCTGGGCTTGTAATGGGCTTTCTGGAACCTCAAAGCCCAGCCCCTAATGACATTTTTCCTCCAACAAGGCCACACCATTTCAAATAGCATCATTGCCTATGGGGGAGGGGTATTCTCATTCAAACCACCAGGGCCAGTTTGCCTGCAGCGTCTGCCTCAGTTCCTGGCACACAGTGGCTACCTAAGGAATGCCTCTTTCCTTCTATGAGTAAGGTGATCCAACGGTGAGACTGCCTAAGAGTCCAGCGGTGGCTGTTGGCTACGGTTGAGCTGGAGGCAGGCCCACCCGCCTGCCTGAGGTCCAACATGGCTTTAGGGTTAGTGTGGTCCTGGGAAGAACACCAGGCAGCGATGTGCCAGAAAGAGTGAGGCTCTAAAGTGCCAGAGATCTGGGCATTATGACCTGGGGCATACAAGGTGTTGGTAAATGCTTAGCAACTGGCTGGACTGTTGCACCCACCCCTACTCTGGGGTAAACACTTGCACTGTGGCTGATGCCTGGAAGAAGTGGGGAAGATGGTGTCAGCTTTGGGGAGCCCTGGTTGAGGCTGGGAAACCACTGGAGAATCAGCTGATCCCAAGGACAAGGCTCTGGGGTCAAATCTACTGAGTCCTTATGCCTGTTACTTCATGTCTGTCACCCACAGGTCTTGTTTTGGATGCTGGCTGGGAGGGGAGTCCTCTTCTGGTGCCTGGCACAGCAGGTAGAGTCAGAGTCTTAGCTTAGAAGGCTATAGAATCCCTGTTGCCTAACTTGTAGCCAAAGCAGTCACCTCTCTAGGTTGGGGACCTGGCTGTGTGTTGAGCTGATATTGGGATCTCCTTGCTGTTCTTTTTATTATTGTCCCTGACATGTGACTCCATAACTCTCCTTCACGTCTTGTGTAGGACAAAGCCCGGATATCTGCTCCCCAACCTTGGGGGCTGATGCATAGTGTGCTCAGGTTTCCTCTGTCCAGCATAGCCTGGTAGCCCCCTGAGCTGAATGGGCTCCACTGTTCCCACCCTACATGTCTCTTGACTCCTTCCTGGTCCTTCATCCCTGGGGGGACGGAACAGTGGTCAGCATCATGCCCACACTACTCACCCTTGGGTAGACATCTATCTACTAGGGAAGATCCAGGCCTTGAACTTTGGAGCTGGAAGGCCTGGTCCCCTGCTGGTTACCCCATCTCTGAGCTTTCTTTGCAGATTTTGCAGACTATGAAGTAGCACACAGAGAGCAATGGCCCGTCTCAAGTTATGTGGCAGGACCACCTGGTCAGGAAGAGAACATCGCCAAGTCCCAGGTGGTGACCCAGGTAGACAGAACATGAGGGACGGGGAGAAAGGCAAGGCCTCTTGGCAGGACTGAAACCTCAGCCCAGTTCTGCTCAGGCTGGTCAGAGGGCATTCTGGACTACCAACAGGAGTCAAACTGAAAGCTTCAAGCTTCATTCTAGAATGAACACAGAGTAAATTCCTAAAGGTCAGAGAAATCCATGATGTCCATGTACAAAGCCTGGGTCCCTGTGCAGGGGTTCCCTTCTGCTGGAATGGCAAAGCAACACACTTTGGATCCCATTTCCTGGGCCAGGAGCCTCTTGTTTCACTCTCTAAAGACCCCTTGTTTCCTGGAAGGATACTGGTGTTTGTGACAGGTCGGCCTCTGGCCTTGTGAAATTCAGTCCTAATCCCTAGGTTAATAAAGTGACTCACGTCTGGGCTTGTCAGCTCTTTGTTCCAGGAGATAATAACTTGTACGGAGTGGCCCTTTGTGTATAAAGGGTCACTTCTGGTTAGCCATTACTTTATCTTCCATGACTGCTAGCACTTCCCCAGCCCTCTGAGGGGGAGAGTCCAGGGGCCATTGTGGACGACCTTGGAGGTGCCTGCTTGGGCTTGTACATTTCTAGGATGCCTAGTGGGTTGTGACGTTGACTCACTCACCAGAGAAGGACCTACACCCGCACTATTGTGTGTGGCGAACATCTTCTGCCCTTGTGAGCTGGGCTGCTGTGGGATCCCGCCCAGCTGAGAGCCCTCTGCAGGGAGGAGCCTGGCGCTGGCATAGCAATTAGTTTGTATTCCCACAAACATTTTCATGGATTCAAGTTCTTCACAGAGAGAGTGAACCAGAGGGTAAACTGAACCACAGATTAAAGGGCTGGTATTGGGCAATTCTTTGAACTATTTTCTTGGGTTTGAGCCATCAATATTTGTAACATTCTATGAAAAGCCAGCAAATAATTGTTTTCCCCCCCGACTGATTTTGTTCTTTTCCTCTTAGCAAATATTGATTCTCTCCCCCTTCCCCCTTCAAACTTGCTGCTGGATGAAGCTGAAATTAACAGGGCTGCTTTTGTTTAATACAATGAACAAAAACTTGTGTTGGAGGGGTCTTGTCCTACCAGAACATCTGCGTATGGCCCAGATGGCAACTGGGCTCTGGAAGTAGGGCCTGTGAGCCTAACTCCTGCAGAGTCAGCACGGGGAACGAGTGTGCTGCGTTTTAATAGGTCCTACAAAAATAGTAACTTTCGAAAGAAAACTTCTTGGCAACAGAAGTCTTTTTTTTTTCATTTTTTGAAGAATGTGCAAAGATTGTGGGACTTCCCTATTAGAGACTAAATAGAGGAAAGAGCGGTTTCAATCTGAAGATCTGCTCCCAAGAGCTACAAGGATGTGCTTGTAGCACAGACGGATGAGAGTCACAGGACAGCGGAGATGATGGCGGTCCCCTACTGCTGGTGACACGGCTGTCCCAATGGACAGGACTATTTTTCTTTCTTTGAAAAGTTGTGGGAAGGTATGTTCTCTGCCAGCGACGTTCACTGTGAAGTTGTGTTTTTGTTTTTGTTTGAGGCATAGCCTCATGTAGCCCAGGCTGGCCTCAAGCTCATTACAGAGCCAGGCAAAACCTCGAACATCTAATCTTCCTGCCTACCCTTCCCAAGTGCTGGGATCACAGACCCGCATCACCACACAGTTTGTGGGTGCTTAGGATCAAGTGTAGAACCTCATGTATGCTGGCAAGCTCTGTTCCAAACAAGCCACATCCTAGTCCCAAATGGGAGGCGTTTGCACAGGTGTGCTGGAAAGTCCCATCTCATGTCTTTCTTCACAAAGGCTAACAAGACAGACCTTCTTCATCCTCCTGTGATTCCCAACTGTTGAAGCTTTAGCTGCTTGGGCGCAGTGGTGCCTGGAGCAGGAGGCCTCAAGGGCTTTTCCTGCACACGTAATTATTACCCAATGCCTGGAGTTTCCCAGGATTGTGACAGGCCCAGGTCTGGGTGCAGAAGGAGAACTGAGAGGAGGTCATGCGCACGTCGTAGGAAGCAGCTCAGGGTCACGGCTGTTTTAGGTCCCGGCTCTGGTTTCGAACGTTAACTTTGAAAGTGCTACGATCTTTTGGCTCCACCTGTGGGAGATGGTCCCCAGGCTTGCAGGGGCCCATGTTTCAGCATGGCTGGTGAGTGACCTGGACTTCAGCTCGGGGAAATCATACAGCAGATGCCTTTTGGGACTCAGTTGCTTTTGTCCAAAATGATGTTGGAATCTGCCTTGTTGGCTGTCTTCTGTTGCTGTGTAGTCGCCAGTGTATAATCCATCTCCGCTTTCCTATTGTCCCCCCTCCCCTTTTCTCCTCTCCTCCTTCTTCTTCGATTTATTTTATTTATGGTATGCGTACATGGATTTGTCCAGGTGACCTCAGAAACCAAAGGGGATCCTTGGATCACAGGTACCTGGGAGTTGCCTGACATGGGTGTTAGGTCCCCAAATCTAGGTCCTTTAATAGCCCAGTAAGCACTTTCAACTTCTGAGTCATCTGCACCCTGCTTCCCTCTTTGCATTGAGACAAGATCTCACTCTGTAACCAGAGTGGTCTGGAACTCACAGGTAGTCCAGATTAGCTTTGTATTTGCAGTAATCCTCCTACCTCAGCTTCCTCAATGCTGAGTTACAGGCATATGCTCCCCACTGCTTCCTAGCTTTCTTTTTGCTTCCAATGGGGTGAGGGTTCATGATTTTCCTCATGTTTATTAGATTTTCGCATCTTTTCAGTGAGTGCTTGATGTAGTCTCTCCCACCCATATTTTCTTCCCGTTTGGTCATTGTCTCACACACAGGCCTGAGTGATTCTTACACTATCTGAAGCACACGCTGTACAGAACCTCCAGGCTGTGGCTCCTACGGATTAACAATGCTTTTTGTGACTATGGATCACTAATTTTGATTGATTTCACTCATATCTATGTAAATGCCAGTATTTCCCTTTATGGAGACTGTTCTTTGCCCCTCAGGTTTAGGTTTTTATTTTTTTCCTTCTTTCTGTCCAGTGCTTGGGAGGACAGAGTTGCATTTTATAGCTAAACCCTTTGCTGATTTACCTTTCCGAGGAGATCTGTTTAGGACAAGTTCACCCTCATTCGTGCAAGACCCTGCTGCTGTGAAATTAAAATGAAAAGTCTGGGGAGGGGGCAGGGAGGAGACTCAGTGAGTCAAGGCACTTACCATCAAGCTTGACAATTGAGTTTCAATACGCAGAACCCACACAGTAGGAGGAGGGAACTGGCTCCTTCAGGCTGTCCTCTGTCCTTTACACACGCACCTCCGTGATAAATACATGCATGTAAATTAAAAGGCTGCAAAGGCCCAGGGTCCTATCAGTTCTGAGCAAGCTGGGCAGACTTGCCTGTCATGGAACTGCAGTTGATTTTCTTTTGGATGTGCTCTGAGGTTGGGGCATAGTTTCACATTTTCCTGAGTGGGAAACACATAACCACAGCGCTATTACTATTCCCCAGTTAGCATGTGACTCCACCAAGCTACGCAGGGCTCTGCTTGGTCTTTTTGTCTACCCCTTTCTCTAGCAGTAGAAGTTGCCCTTCCCATTGCTTTCCTTAAGACTTTCTTGTTTCGGCCGGGCGGTGGTGGCGCACGCCTTTAATCCCAGCACTCAGGAGGCAGAGGCAGGCGGATCTTTGTGAGTTCGAGACCAGCCTGGTCTACAAGAGCTAGTTCCGGGATAGGCTACAAAGCCACAGAGAAACCCTGTCTCGAAAAACAAAAAAAACAAAAAAAAAAAGACTTTCTTGTTTCTTCCTGGTCTATTATTTATTTTTTCTTTTATTTTTGAGACAGAATCTCTCTATTATGTAGTTCTGGCTGTCCTGGAACTCACTTTATAGATCAGGCTGACCTTGAACTCACAGAAACCCACTTGGCTTTGTCTCTCAAGTGCTGAGATTAAAGGCATGTGCCGTGGACCTTGATGATTTTAAATAAAATAAAACAACAACAATACCAACAAAAGACTGCCAATTTGCACAAGATATCTTACAATTTTGATTAGTATTGCATTTGAATTTGTAAACATTTTAGGAAGAATTGATATTCTCACAGTATTGGCCCTTCTAATCCATGAATATGGTACCCTCTTACTGATCTGGGACTCCTTTATACATTCTGCTAGGTTTTTCCCCACAAAGAGATTGTAGCTTTTGCTAGATTTATTATTGGGATGCTTTTGTAAATCGTATTTTTAAGCATATTATTTTTACATATTAGTTTTTGCATGTATGCATATATGTATAATTGATTTCTGCACATTGGCTTAGTACTTTCTGTGCTAAATTCATTAAATATTAATTGTGGCTATTGAAACATTTGTCCTATTTTTCCTTATTCTTATGCCATTTCTCCTTCTCTGGCCTCACTGTGATGGTGAGAACTTCTAATCCAAATTAAATTTAAGTGTGAAGTGATCCTTGTCTCACTTTTGACATAGAATAAAAATATGTCATCATTTTACCAATAAATACACAGGACTTTTCCTCCATTGTTCATATACCAACCCCTTTATTATATTTTTACTTTCCTGGTTTTCTAGGCACAGTCTAGACAATTTCTTTCAAGTCTTTTTCCAATTCACCATTCCCCCCCTCAATTGTATCTAATAATGTCCCTGTAGTTTAATGTTTTTACTTTCTGAGAAGGGTAATGGGGAATATCTTTCCTTCTTTCTTTCTTTGGTCTTCTGGAAGGTGCTGAAACCTGAACCTGGATACCCCAGAAGAGCAGTATGTGCTCTTTACTGCTGAGCCATTTCTCCAGCCCCCCCCACTCCTTATTAATTAGGATTTTATGAGTTTTAAACATATGTGTTTTTACTTCTATTGACATACAATAATTGTACGTATACATAATACACAGAAGTTTTACTGTTCTGATTATTATATTTTTAAATCCATAAGCTCAGTATGCACCTTTAAAACTTGCTAAATTACAAGTTGTTGTGCCCTACAGATATTTTGAAGCTTGTGTATTATTTTTCTAAACACGGTAATGGAATTGTTTTTAAATCTATAAATGAAAGGACAGTTGGAGGCTTAAGAGTCCATTTGTTATTTGTTGTTTGTGCCTACTTCAATTATGACAAGTTGTATTGTTATGACCTTGACTATATTTTTGTACTTCCAAAGTATCAAAATAGGTATAGATATAGGAAAAGCATGGGTTTCACTAGGTTGGCTTGACCGGTCCCACTTATGCTTAGCCACTCAGAAGCCACCAAAAACAGGGGCATCAATGGAAGCAAAAGAGGAAGAGCTGCTAAGGCATTTCATTCATTGATCACTAGAAATAGCTGGTCAGTTAGTACTCAGTCACCATGACAACGGAGAACCATCTGGAACGAGAAGACGTACCATGTTACTCACCTCCATGTATCCTAGTCCTAAATACCACCCTCCTTAACAAATTATATTGGCTTAAATGTATCTCCTCCAAAATTGAACCTTGAAATTCCAACACCAGGGCTTGAGAGTGTTACTGTATTTGGAGATGGGGCCTTTAAAGAAGTAATGAACTAATAATGAACTGAGGTCATTAGGCTGAGCCTACCCCAACACAAAGGGGAAGCTAGGTGCATTCCTCAGACCTGTGCACAGGGAAGACCATGGTAGCCCAGCTGCCTCCAAGTCAAGCTACAAGCATTTTGAGGAGTCCCTACCCACACTCTGATCCTGACTTCCAATGCACAGAATCTAAAGAAATAAAGTCCTCTATTTCAGACTGAAATTGGTGATCTCTTTATGTAGTGACCTCAGCAAATGAACCCAATAATTCCCACAAAGACAGGGCCACCACCAGAAGAGTGGAGTGTCCTGGTGAAGATATTTAGCAGAAGGTATGAAGGATGCAAGAGTGATAGAGAAGGCCCTGTGGGGCTTTCAGAGGGAACCACATCACTCAGACAGCCAGAATCCTTACCCAGATCACGGCCTGAAAGTGGTAAAAGTGTGTCTGTATTGGGTGTCAGAACCATGGCACCTCTCCAGTGCCCCCGTGACTCATTTTGTCAGTGGTGGGATTTTCAGCCCTGTTGCCACACAAGGTTATAAGGTTGTTGCTTAAAAACAGTCCTATTATGCCATATATTTCATATGACAATTTTACATGTGGTTTTCTCTGGGAATTTTATTATCTTTGGCCTCTCAAAGAGACCTACAATCGAGGTTATGCCAATCAAATGCTGCCAATATCAACATGAAGATTATACATCATTTATAATTTGGGGAATTATTCAGACTTAAAACTAGATCATTTAAAAGAGTCTGTGTCTTGCTATTGTCCTTGCTGGCCTTGTGTGTCATCTCATCCCAGTAACTGCAGATAATAACCAAAGGATTATCACCCTTAAAGTTTACGAAGGCTCTGGGGAGCACTGAATGGATTATACTCTCAGAATTCACTAGCTGTTTTTTCTTTTTTTCTTTCTTCTTGACTTCCACAAAGTGGGGGCATCTATACTTCCAGGCTAACAGGAAACTCATACACTATGGTTGGTTTTAAAGTCAACCCGCCACCACTTAGACTTACTTGAGTAGGGAGCTTCACCTAAGCATTGTCCTGATTGGGTCGACGTGATGTGGGAAGGCCCGCCCCGATTGCGGTGACACCTTTAGGTAGCAGCCCAGATTTAAAATGGGAATTTTAGAAGGACGATCATCTCACCTTGTATGTGCTTGGTCTTCCCTCTTGGCGCAGAGTTTATTTACCCCATTGTTGCTACCACTGCTGATTCATTTGCTGACAGCAGAGTCAGTATTTCCAGGCTTTCATTATGGTAGAGGGACTAGTTCTCCAGGAACTTTCTAGGCTTCCATCATCTGCACTCCTCTCTAAGAACATTATCTTCTAAGCTCCCACAATTCACTAAGCTCTGGGCACTTGGTGGCTGTTCTAGCCCAGACTTCCAAAGACCTTCTATGGTCCTCCAGAAACATGTGGTCAGGTCTGCCACAGCAACACCCCACTCCTGGTACCAGATTCTCTCTTAGGTAGAGTTTCTACTACTGTGATAGGACATCATTACCAAAAGCAACTTCTGGAGGAAGAGGTTCATCTCATAGCCTATTAACCAGAGCAGCCAGGCAGAAACTCAAGGCACGAACCTGGAAACAGTAATGAAAGTAGAGACCATGGAGGAGTGCTGCTGACTGGCTTGCTCTTCATGGCTTCCTCAGTCTGATTTCTTATAGCACCCATGACCACCAGCCCAGTGGTGGCACTGCTCCCAGTGAGCTGTGCCCTCCCACATGGATCATCAATCAAGACAATGCACCCACAGGCTAATCTGGTCAGGCCATTTTCCCTGTTGAGACTCTCCTAAATTACTCCGGTTTGTGTCATGTTGTGTCATGAAACTAGCCAGCATGCCGTGTCCTCTCACAACTGCTCATCACCTGAATACATGTCATGGTGCCGTCAATGAGTATGCATAGCAGGGCCCTCCTCCCACCATAGGCAAAGTGGCCCCCAAACAATAGCTACCGAGTTACCCTCCTCAAGACTGCTTCTTAACAGTCAGGCTTACTGCGGAGGGATGGTCCAAATTCTACTTTGGAGTCTACCTCCCCAGGCAGGCATCCCTCAGATGGTCCATACTGAGGATTCTTAGAAGGGGTCAGTTTGGTGGGGCTCATCAGTCAGCAGCTCCTTGAAGGCAGATTGACAGTTCACCTGCCATCTGGAGTCTCTCAAGAGAACTGCCTCCTGCCCCTCGTTCTTGTAGCTCTCTAAACTCTCTCACGTGCTATCATTCTCAGCATGTGAAGCTTCCTCACTTCCTCAGTGTCCTTACTGGGGATAAAGGAATAGATGTAGAGGTTCCCACTGATGTTATCCCTCCTGCTCAGAGTCCTCAGTGGGTCTTATGACTGTATCCCAGAACCAACCCCTTCCTTCTGGACTGGTCCGCTGCAGCAAGCCCTTCCCGCTGGCCTGTAATCGCCCCCTGGGCTGGATCCTCCAGAGTAGCTGGAAGAAACGGAGGGAAATTCAACAGCAAGTGGAGTCTCAGCCTGTCCATTATCTTTTGTTCAGAGGAGGCTTGGGAAATCTAGGGTCAAAGCTTGGAAAGTCCCCGGGAACGATGGAAACCATCCTGGGTTCCAAGGCCTGGGAAAGGCTTCAGAGGAAATGCCTTGCCTCCAGGGACTTGTAGATATACTCAGCCAACAGAAACATCTGGATGGAGTGTGTCAAGGTCACTCTGCTGACCTGTCTGTCTAGTTCCAGCCTAACTCCAGAACCCATCTCCATGTCCACTGTGTACAGTAAGGGAACCCTCATCCCCACACATGGATTTTTCTTTTTCTCACCAGAGTGCCTATGTTCTCATACTTCTCTATCTTTCAAGGTCACCATCTTCCCTGCCTCTTCCCATTCCAACCTCCCAGCCACACTGTCCATTGGGGAAACTGATGCTGAAGAGTGGTGGACTGAATGGGCTCCATTACCCTTCCCATGAAAGATCGCTGTCCTACCCTGGCCCGTGTTCATCTTTGCTTTCTTCTGTGTCTACTCAACACAGTGGGTGAGGCCACTGTACCACCCCACTGGATCTGAGAAGAAACTGAGGCATTGTGAGGTGAAGGCCTTTCTTCATGTCATGTAACAAAGAAGTGGACAGGCTAGACCAAGAGTCCCGGTCTTCTGATGCCTGAAGCACTGCATCCACTCACTGGCACTCACGTGGGGAGCAGGATGGAATGTGCTGGAAAGGTCTAGACTATTATCAGCCAAGATGCAGGCTGCTCTGACTGTGGATGGTCATGGCCATGCTGGTCAGGCCGCAATTGCTGGCAGCTCAGGACACTGGGCAGTCACAGGAAGGAAGGACAGCCAAGGTTCTGTGTGTATGTCCCTCTGCAGGCTTTCTCCAGATCCTCAGAGAAGCAGTCTCGAGGACGTCCCCAGTGTTCCCTTCCATGTCTGAGTCGGAGGCTCGCTGTGGGGCGTAATTAACACTCCTGACAGCCAACTTAACACATGAGCTGTCTTCATTCAGTTACAACCCACAGGGCTTGGTGACACAGAGATGCTGCCACTGTGGGGGTTGTGGTTCTTGATGCTCCCCATTCAGTCACTCCAGGGGCTTGTCCCCCGCAGCCCCTTTCTCTGTTCTTTCTCAGATTCCCTTTGTCCTGTCTAGGGGGTGGTTGTAGGGGTCCAGGCATCCCACCAACTGCTGCCTACAGTGCCCCTTGAACAACTGTGCCAGGTTGCCATGGGCACGGCCCCCCAGGCGCAGAGAACAAGAGCACAGCATGGAGGGTTGCTCCCGGGCCTCAGGCTCCAAGCTGCTCATTATGCTGCGTGTTTTGTTTTAAATTACCTTCCGCCCGTGAGGGTGTGTTTTATCCCCACTCTAAGTACTGTTGACAGATGTGTTAATTCATGTATTTAAACAGATATTTAGCAACTGGCAGAAGATTTGACTAAAAATAGGTCATCTTTCTAAAGGGCTCTTTAGCGTCTGGTTGGTACTCATAGCTGCTGCTCTTGGCTGCTGACATGGGACTTGGGGCAGCCATTTTCAGCATGAGGCCACATCAGTGGGGACAGGAGACAAAATCCTTGCTTGGGACAGCAAAATCCCAAGCCCTCTGTGCGGGTGCACACCTGAGCAGCTGTTTGGCATAGAAGAGAGCCCAGCCTCCAGGGATTTGCATCTGGAGTGATGGACCTGGTCCAGACTGTGGGTACCATTCTGGTACTGAGAGGGTTCCCTTTGTAAGCCTTAGTGTGAACGTGTGTTTAGAGACGTGCCTGGGAAGTGCTTGCTGCCTGTGAAGAATGAGACTGCCAGGGGGACTCAGATTCCTGGGGGCAGCAGCCTTGGGGACAGGGCTCCAGAAGAACCTGCTTCTTGTCCAAGGATCTCTGACCCGTGGACCCCAGGACCCTGCTTGGCACAGTCTCCAGCTTGACTCCCTTAGTCAGTCTGAGCAGTCAGAGCCACATGTGAGCTGAAGATTATGCACTGACTGAGGGGGGAAGGTGGAAATGGCTCATCTTCAGGGTCCCTGCTTCTTGTGTACTCCAGGAGAGGCAAAAAGGACCACATTCAAGGAAAGTTATCATGAAGGTCTTTCTCATGGAGGGTTCATGATGAGGGATCAAACCCAAACATGATGTTGACCTTGCTCATGTTCGTAGACGAGAGTGGCAGAGGCAAGTTCAACTCAGGCTTTGGTGAAAAAGCTGTCTACAAGCTTCGTAGAGGCGATCAGAGCCAAACACTGCAGTTCTGTCTGTGGCATGTTGAGGGTGAGCGAGGTCCAGGAGGGAGGCGAGGGGGAGTGGTAGGGGTGTTTGAGTTGGGCCCACATCCTGGGTAGGCAGGAAAAGTGCTGATCTGGTAGTTGGGGAGCTGAGAGTAGAGGAGGGATGGCGAAGAAGCCACCCTGACCTCGAGCTTCTGAGGGGGACACACAGGGGGCATCTCTCAGCACAAAGGAAGACAGATAAGAAACATGTTTGTCGGGTGGAAACTTCAACTCAGGGCTGTCTGGTGACCTCAGAGGAAAGATGGAGGTGGGATGGACTTGCTCAGGAGTCCTAGCTCAGGGTCCTCCTATTGACAGAAGAGTCCTCTGGTCGACACTACATGGGGGAAGGACAAAGATGAGAGGGTGGTTGTGCTTGGGGGGTGGCTGGGTAGGGCATCTGAAATTCAGACATGAAGAAGGGGCAGAGCTGGTGCCCCTCTGATGACAGCACGGTGTTCCACCATCTCCCACACTAAGATGCACCTTGGGCCCTCTGACCTCTCTTGTGTTAATCATAGAGCTTGCTGACCTCACCATCAGGGTCAGGCACAGGTGGGAGATGGTGGGGGCTTGGCAGTAAGTATGGCATGGGTGAAGAGCTGCTGGCTATCAGCTGAAGAGCAGGGCATCTCTCCTCTGCCCTACAAAGGGTCATCTTCCTCCTCCAGACCCCAGTCACCCACTCTATATTGTCCTGTATACAACAGGTCTGAGGGCAAACCAGGTTTTCCTTAGCCAGTGTGAACAGTGGCCTACGAGGTAACCTAAGTAGTCCTTGTGGCATCATGCAGACTTCTGTGACACGATGTACAGGAGGCCTGGGGGGGTGAGTCACAGTTCCCTCAGTAGAACATAGGCGGAACATGACCAAGGCTCATGGCTGGCCCATCTGCAGACCCTGTGGCTACTCAGTACCACTCCAGACCAGCCAGGGATTTGTAAGGCCCTAGGGCACCTGAACATAGAGCAGAGAGGCGGTAACTTCAGGTTCTTCATGCTAATTAGGAGCAAGGCTCTAATTTCTTGTGCCTGTCTGCAAACTTCTGTTAAATGCATGCAGGGTGACAAGTTGGAGGGCCCGATGCCCTTGTAATTAATTAATAGGGCCAATTTCCATTTGGTTGTATTACGCTGATGTCTTTTCTGCCCTCCTGGTGGCTCATTGGCCTCATGCAGTCCCAGCTTTCCTAATCTAGGAGCCTGAACTAATTAAGGTGGAGGCCGGTACTAGGTAAGTGCTGGGAAGTATTTAGCAGGGCAAGGCTGGCAAGGCTTTCATTTCCACACACTGGATGGCTAGGATGGCCCATGCACACTTCCTGATTCTATCATCCCTCCACTGCTCAAGTGTTCCTCTTGCTCTAGAGACCTCCCAGCTGCTACCAATGCACAAAGCTACCCTCTCAGTTTGAGTCCAAGTGCTGGTGGGTAGGAGCAGAGATCACTAGGCATCACTCAGGTAGGTATGTTCCTTCCCCAGGAAGTCTCTCTCCTCAGATAGACTCCTTACCTAGGCAGGCCTCCTCTTCAGACACACATTTTTTTTCCAGGTAAGCCCCTTACCCAGGCATGCTTCCTTCCCAAGCATGCCCCCAACTCCAGAAATGTCCTCTTCCCAAGCAGAGCCCCTCCCTAGGCTATAGCAGGACACTGCAGCCTTGCTCTTCTCCAGCTGTGTCACAGGTAAGTGACTGATTAACCCAGGCAAGCCCAGGTGTAATATAACTTGGTGCTGGTAGCTGGGGCATAAGGACATGTCCCCAAGAACTTGTGTGTTGGGGAAGGGACTGGATATATCTGTGAGAACACATTCTCCCAAAAGGAAGGATGAGGTCACAACCAGAAACCAGTCTTCTGGATTGTTGCTGTATTAAAGGATGGAGACCTGAAGATCAAGATCAGGCCAAGAAAGGGAGCCAGAGCATGGGATGTAGTGTATCTGAGAGATGCAGAGAACTGTGAAAACTAGGAAATTTCCTGCAGGTGCAATAGGGGACATGGGGGATGGGGATGGTCTGATTTATGTGCTGAGATGCCCACTCAGATTGACAAGGGGAGACTAGAGTGTGTCTGTGTGTGTGGTCTGTATAGCAGGCACATGTGTCTGTAATGTGAGTGTGTGGCATCTCCAGTACAGGTGGTGTCAATGTGTGTGTAGAATATGTGTGCCTATATGTGTGTGTGCACGTGGTATGTGTGTGGTATGTTATATGTATACATATGTGTGCATGTAGCTTGTACATGTGCAGTATGTGAGTGTGATGTGTATTGCATAGGGTGTGCAAATGTGTGCAGGATGTGGGATTCCCCTCTGTATGCTGTGAATATCATTGTTAATAAAAGAACTGCTTTGGGTCTATAGCAGATCTTTAGGGGAAAAGAACTAGGCGGGGAAAACTAAACAGAATGCTAGGAGAAAGGAGGTGGAGTCAGAGAGAAGCCATGTAGCCCTGCCAGAGACAAAGGCTGGTTGGAATCTTACTGGTAAGCCACAGCCATGTGGTGATACACAGATTATTAGAAATGGGTTAAATTATGATGTAAGCGTTAGCCAATAAGAAGCTAGATCTAATGGGCCAATCCGTGATTTAATTAATACAGTTTCTGTGTGATTGCTCTGGGAAGCAACAAGCAGCCTCTTCCATACAATATGTGCATGTCTATATATGATGTGTGGGTGTTAAGAGTTGTGCTCAGGAGGCTGCTGCAGGCAACCTAGACAGAGACCACATTATTAGCCGCCTTCCTAGCAGGGTTTGGGTCACAAGAAAAGAATGTGCCCCAACAATTCTGAAGATCAGAACTCCTCAGAATGCACTAGAAGTTCCTAGTCATAGAACCAACTTTACTCTAGGAAAGACGTGACTTCCTTGTGTTCCTTGTTGAGTGGTCTGAAATGGTTTCTGCTTAAGACTTTGGTCATAAAGGGACCACCAGATTGCCATAATGAAGTCCCCAAGGGCTTGGCAGGTGTTCAGCTGTCTGTAAAGTGTTTCTGTGTGTGGTGCCCAGCTCTCTTTGCAGGGAGACCCTGGCCCATTCCTGCCTGGCTATACCCTTGCCACTGAGACTGGAGATGGTGCCCTCCTCCTTCTCCAGGGGCCTCACATTTCCACCCTCGTGTTCTCTGCACATTGCCAACTGACTGTTTTCCATTCGACACTGAAATTAAAGTGACTTGGTGGGGCTATTTAAGCTACAGATGCGTCTAGAGTAAGCCATGTTTACGTGGTGGCTAGTGACCACTTAATTACATGCTGATTACAGCATAGCAGCGAGCCGATCACACAGTAAGTGCTGTGTCATTAGCCCTGATTATGTCGTGTCCCAATCTCATAGAGGCTGTGTGGCAGCCACTGTTGGACCTTCCAAAGGTACCCAGACACCCACGGTGTAGCCTATGATTATCCAGGGCATATATAAGTTAGTTGTAAGGACAGACAGCATGCAGGAGTGTGTGTATGTATGTGTGTGTGTGTGTGTGTGTGTGTGTGTGCGTTGTGTATCTTGTATGCATATGTGTGTGTATATGTGTGTGTGTTATGTGTGGTGTGTCTGGTGTGCATTTTTGGGGTAGGTTGATGCATATGTGTGTATATGTGTGTCGTGTATGTGAGGAGTATATGTACATATGTGTGAGATCTAGCACAGGGTGAGTTGTAGCAGAGCCTGTAGGAAGTTGCTACAGGCTATTCACTTGCCTTCTGGAGGGCAGCCAACTCCTTAGCCCCAAAGCCACAAAGTTCCACATCTTTAGGTCCAAGGGAGACTTAAAGATCCAAGGCTCACAGCTCGAGTCTGATGACACATTATTGGATGTGCTCTGTGCTCCAGGCTGGGTTGCTTCTAAATGCTCTGTGGGAAAAGAGGTGGAAAGCAGCGTAGTATGTACCACAAACCAGCTAGAAACACGGAAATCCCGGAACTGGGCAAATAATGCTGGGGACTCACTCAAGCTTCCTGGGTGTGGACAGGCATTAGGGTCTCCAGGAATGAAGAGGAAGGAAGTGGGTGAAGGAGGACATGCCATGTGGTGTCCTGGTAACCTAGGACTGCAGGTCTGTTTCCAGTTCTATGAGGTCCCGGGATCTCTCTCAACCAGGGAGGAGTAACATTTTCTAGGGGAGCTACTTTGAGCAGGGATCCTGTTCTGTGCATCTAAAATTGACCCAGTGAAAACACTGAGTTCAGGGGACAGAAGAGGGGGCCTGGCTTCAGAGTGTTCAAGTTAGAGGGAGAACTGTGGGCAGATGAAAGGTATAGATGGTACCAGACCGAGCAGGGTTCAACAACAATTTGCTCAACCATCAGGAGGTGTTGAGAGGCATCTAGGCTAGCCTCTGGTCCCTATACCGTATTCCTGAGTCCTATTGCCACCACTCTGCAGATGCCAGGCTGCCCCTTGATGGTGGCTAGAAGGGTGGACCACCATTAAGGTTAGGAGCTGCCTGAAGGGCACTGAGCCCCACCCTGGGTACATTAGGCATTGCATGTAAGGGTGGAGAACCCTGATCTGTGATAGAGAAACTGGCTGGGAAAGCAGCAGAAACAGATCCTGCCTATAATGAAGACATAGGAAACGATTCGGAGGACGGCAGGGGCATTAGTTTAGCAGCAGGAAGACACTGCTTAAAGGACCAATCAGCATCCCTATGGCAGGGAACGGGATGGCAGAGCCAGGTGGCAGCTCCCTCTTTTTTGCCCCTGAGTCTGTTCCTTCTCTCTCTTTACACATTTGTGTCTGGTTCTACTAGAGACACTGGGGCCCAGCCAGGCACAGTCCGAGTCTCTCTCCATAATGAGATGCTTCTACATTCTTCCCCCATGGGACATCTGTGTTTTGCTTGTGGCTCCATCTTCCATTCCACCCAGATTTCCTCTCTGGGCTTCAGCCCTCTTCCTTCTTGTCACATGGCATGTTCCAAAGGCTCCCAAGCCCCTGTGACCTGACCAGATAATGTCCTCCCCAACTTTCCAACCTGGTCTTCACTGCAGCCTTCCCTCTCCTGGACATATGGCCACTCTGGCTTCCTTTCATCCCAACTGAATGCACCTTTTTTCCCCCCTGTGGTCACATGGCCCTCTTCATTTTTTAGTTTCTTCTCTTTAAGTTTTCTTTCTTTTTCACATTACAGGGCAGGCATATTTCTTGGGGAGTCCTGAGCCAGACACCCCGGTCCAGGTTGGATCCCTCTTACAACAGCGCCTCTTTCTGGTAGTGCTCAGGCACAAGAGGGATCATTTGGTCACTGATTGCTGCAAGCTCTTGAAGTTGTACGGTTTCACTAATCACAGGACCCCATGGCTCTTGGCACCTTATACATAGTAGACACTGAAATATTTACCATCGGTGTCACTGCGTTGACAGGGCTTGTGAGTGGTTGACAGGGGCCAGGGAGAGAACAGGGGTGCTTGTCTTCTGCCCATCTACCCAGCAGGGACTACTGCTGCCTGCTCTGCCTGTCTCTAGAAAGCCCTCCAGCCCCTTTGTTCTTCCTCCCTGGCTTCTGGATGTGACCTGATGCCTCTGGACCACCAACTACCACTTTTGGCCCTTAAGGCACTTGCAAAGTGTGGTCATTGGTGGTCCTCTTTGGGTACAGGCAGAACCTGCTGTGATTCTGACACCTGCCATTTCTCTGAAGGAGGCCCATGGGCCCAGGTAACATGGAGTCCTATGATCTTCAGATTCAAGTTTTTACCTGACCTCTTAGGTAACATGTCTTTGACTCCAGAGGAACTAATCTCTGTGACAAGAATCAAAGGCTGAGTATGCACACCTGAGACCATGTGCCCATTAGCATGTCCATGACCCCATGTCCCTTTATGCATCCAGGACCAGATATCTTCTTATGTGTCTCCATGTGCCCGTGGCTATGTGTCTTCTCATTTGTTAGAAGACGTATCTCCCTCTACATGCCTGTGGCTATGTGTCTGCTCACATGTTGGGGCTGCATGTTCTCCATGTGCCCAAGGCCATGGATCTGCTCATGTGTCCAGGGCTGCATGTTTCTCTATGCACCCAGAGCTGTGTCTTATTTTGTGTGTTTAAAGCTACCTGTACCATGTGTCTGGGCTTGCATGTCTACCATGCACCTGGGACAACGTGTTCATTTGTGTCTGGGAAGTATGCACTTGGCACTTCCTGTTGTACTTCCTGCCAAGCTGAGGGGCAGGATCCAACTCTGTAGTTCCAGAATGGGTAGGAACAGCTTCTTACCTGAGCATAGTTCCAGGAAGCCAGGCAGCAGGAGAAGGCTAAGGATGTTGGGGCCGCTCTTATGCCCTCATGTGTAGGTAACTGTGACAGCAACCTGCAGGGGCTTCAGCCTTCCCAAGGCGAAATGAGGTCCTAGTTGACAGCAGCAGCCTGCCTGCCTACTCAGGTCAATGGGGATCAGCCTAAGTGAGATCAGTGATATGGAACAAGACTAGACACACAGTGAACTATCATAGTCAGCAATGGGGACCCTCTTGTTGTAAAGTGACCCCTCCATTAGGTGTCATTGATGTCAGAGTCTGCAGATTGGGCTATAGGCAGGCTGCAATGAGGTATGGCAGCTGACCAAGTAGATCCTAGGCGGTCATGGGAGGAACCAGGGGTGCTGGGCATACTTGAGGGGACAGTGGTGGAAAGGCTGCTAGGAGAGTTGGTACATGGAAATTTCATATCTCAGAACCTGGCTTTAGTTTGGAAGGCAATGGAGACCAAGGGAAGGTTTTAGAGCAGGATGGTGGCATGCCTGAACCAGGGCAGCATGCCACATTCACTGCTCTTGGTGCTTTGCCGAGCACGTGCCTGGGACTATGTCCTGTGTGTTCAGAAGCCTGTTTCACAGGGCCATTGATCATCCGGTTTAAAGAGGTCTATTGAACTAGGTCACTACACAATCAGCACAAAGTGCCACAAGTTAAAAATGAGTTGACACGAGACCTGGAGAATAGTAAGCCATTTGTTAGTATTCCCTGTGTTGATAAATTGAAAGGTATTGAGATCGCCTCTTTCCCTAAGAGCTGCAGGAGTGGTTGGGTTGGATCTGGGGTCTTGTGAAGCAGGAACTATTATCTCTGCACTCAGCCTTACCGACTGCTCCAACTCTAGCCCTGCCACCAGCCATGCCTCAGTGACTTCTCCCGAGCCTTCCTCCATAGCTAGGGTGAGGCTAGGGGTGGTCAGTGGTCCAAAGGGGGGGCTGTGTGCTTTGTGGTATAGCTGGATGTGCACCACTGCCTGTCCAGGGATATTGCACAAAGCATCAGGATAGCGTCTCCTGAGATTCCTGGGTTCAATTGCAATTGACCAGGACTCTGTTCATAGCTACAGACATAGAACAACAGAACTCAGACTCTTTTATTATTATTAATTTATTTAATTTTATATGCATTAGTGTTTTGTCATGGGTTTTGGGTCCCCTGGAAAGGGAGTTACAGACAGTTGTGAGCTGCCATGTGGGTGCTGGAAATTGAACTCAGGTTCTCTGGAAGAGCAGTCAGTGCTCTTAACAACTAAGCCATCTCTCCCACCCAGTACTCAGACTCTTGCCCATGAGTATTCCAGCAGCATGGTTCCCAATAGGTCAGAATGTCCACCAGTGGCAGTAAGCAGACACACTGTTGTCCATGCACACAATGGGGTGTGAGAGTCAGCCATAAAGGGGATGAAGCACCAATGCCTACCACCTGTGGGTGAACCTCAGACACTGATGAGTGAGGGAGCCAGGCTCCAGGGCCATGCATGAGAGTGTTTACTTGTGTGAGCAGCCAAGATAAAGACAGAAAGTGGGTGAGTGGCTGCTTAGGCTGGGTAGGGGATGGAGGTCACGGGTGGGGCTCCTTCTGTTTTAAAATTATATGACCACCAAATGCCACTAAATTGTACACCTTAAATGGCAAACTTTATGTTGCATGGATTTCACTTAAAAAGGGGGACTGCTACATGGCTCTGGCTTACATATGGAGGCTGGGCATGAGCAGGGCGATACTCAGGGAAAGAGCCACCTGGGAACTGATGGTGAAAAGGAGGATCTCCAGGCTGTGTGGATATGTGTGATATGTGCACATGCTGAGAGGATATGTGTGAGGGGACGAAAGCTGGGTGTCTGGGGCTCACTCAATCACAGGCCATGTGGGTCCTATGATAGGCCTTCCCTCCATCTCCTGAGGAAGTCATGCTGGAAACCAGTTGCATGGTTTCCACATCTGGTACAGGGGCTGAGAGGCCAGAGTAAGGCTGGGGATGAACATCCTTGGAAGTCTACATCCCTGGGTACTATTTGGGTCCAACTCTCTTATGTAAAGACAGCCCACAGGTCCTCCCATGGTGGCCCAGAGTCTTTCTGTGGAAGAACAAGACTTGCAGTCAAGGGAGCTTTGGAACAAAGGTTCACATCATCTGGGTACCACATGCATCTTCAGGTTTTGTGGTTTTCGTTGGCTATGTCACCTGGATGTTGAAGTGAAAATTGCTCATTTCCATGCCCAGGTTTTCCTTCTGTTTAGCACCCAGCTCTCTCGTTCCTTCCTGCTCGTGACTCTTCTTTCCTGGGCCTGTGCCCTCTCCTCTCTCTGCTCTCCCTTCAGGGATCCTCAGCCGCAGGGCTTTCCCTAGCCCTGCTGCCTCTTTGTTGATCTCCATCTGCCCACCATGCATGCCTGCTCCTCTTCTGTCTGTGGTCTCAGGGGTGGCTGTGTCTTGTCATGCTTGCGCTGTGCCCAGAAGGAAGCAGGCAGGCACAATCTGTGCTGAAGTGGGCTTTGATGATTTCATAAAACCTAAAAGCACTAATGTCCCATGGAAATAGCTATCATGCCAGAGCCAGAGTGACGGCTATGGACACATTCACTCCAATACTACCTAGTATGGACTTTTCAAAAACTTAAACATGTGTGCAGAAGAGATGGGAATGGTCACTGAATTACCCACCACCTCTCATCAGCTTCCTGTCCACCCCTCGTATTTGAACATCTCTGAAGGTCTCAGATCTCAGCTCTGAGTGATAAGATCTGGGACAAGAATACTGACCACACTCTCATGGTCACCCTTTGAAAGTGACAGTTTCATGATGCCCTTGCCTCTTAGTATAGATACAATGTCTTGTGTGGGACATGTTCTTGAGTCCCAAGAACTGGCTAGGGTCCTCTCCCAGCTCCTGTCTTTTTCACATTCAGACCTCCAGGGCCTCTTCCTACCCTAGGCCCCTACCATCCTGCACAGGAAGAACCCACTGTCACCTTTGCCGTACTCCTGTTATTACTTGACCAAGTACTGGTCCCTCCCAGTCCTCAGCCTACCCTCCCACACGCTGGAGATACTACCAGGCTTGTCCATTCTCCACTCTGCTGGTTGACTCAAAGCAAACATACAAGGTGTTGTTTGAACTCCTCTTAAGACCATAGCTTTCATGAGCTGGGTTTGACATCACTGTGGGTGGATTGTGTCCTCCAAAATTGTCTTTCTACTGTAAATAGATGCTTCTGTGACTAAGGCTGAGAGCAACACTAATCTACAGGCATCAACATTTAGAAAGCAGTTCGGTGGACACAGCATGCCCATTTATCAAAACAACAACAGCATGCTCCCCTTCCTTTATGGCCTATGACCTCCCCAGCACAGCCTTGACAAAGTTTACAATACCAGGTATGAATTCCCTCCTTTACAGTAGGCCTGAAACCCAATCAGGAAGTGGTGACCTCATAACAATTGTGCTACTATTACACTGGGTACATCTTGCCCAGCAGATATGTTGTGATGACGTGTCTGCCACACTCATGAACTCACAGTAGCTTTGATCATCTGCACAGACTGATCCAATCAACACTCCTCTTTGTGGGGACTGGGGGTGAGATTATGGTCCATGGATACGCCCTAAAAAGTTACTTCATTAAACAGCTTCTGCAGCTAGAGCACTGGCTTAGGGTTTCTCATGGCCCTCCTGAAGTCTACATCAGATAGCTGGGGTTTCTGTCAAAGGACTTTTATCCAAAGTCCAGGCTCTTAGATGGAGCCTGTGCCAGGGGTGGGACTTCCTGTGGCCTGTAGGCTTCAGCGCTGTTAACAGCTCTGCAGCACACCTGTCTTCCTTGGTAACTTGGTTCTTTGATATCTCAGTTCTATGGTACCTTCTGCTTCTGGACATGGAGCCAAGACCTATAGTGGCAGGTGGGTTCGGGGTACCTTCCGTCTCTGAGCATGAACTGGGCCTGTGGTGGCATATAGGTTCTGAGGTCCCTTCTGACTCAGACAGAGGACAGAGCAGGCTCTCTGGTGATAAGCTGCTTTGGTCAACAATATCAAGCTTTGAATCCACTGGACCCCAGACTCTTCCCACTGGTCACTGTATCAATCACGCATTGTTAGTGGATTTGTCTGAGTAAAAGGTACACTTGGAGTAATTTTTAAAGAAAACTTCATCCTATTGATACAAAATAGTATTTTTGTGCCAAGTTGTAACCATGGTGAGCAAATGTAACTAACACTTGAAGGAAACTTGTTTCCCTGACAATATCCATGTCAGTAGACCTATTGTTCACACCTTGTTAAAAAAATATCTTAGGGGTGCTGTTTAGACCCTCTTCTCTAGGCATGAGTCATTTCTTAGCAACTTCCAAGGCACCATGTGATTGGCTGCCATCACCGGGGGAGCAGTTTGATGCCACATCAGCCACAGTAGTCCAGGTATTCATGCCAGATCGCCACCTGGTGTCTTCAACACTGATGGGACCCGCAAGAAAACAACAGGACCACAAGCAGTCTGAAATGAAGCACATAGGCAGCAAAACCCCTTCATACCCAACAACCTTAGTCCCATCACCTTCCACTGGCAGACACCCTCAAGAGAAATCTAAGGCGTAAGACATACCACATATGTGTCCCTCAGACACATGAACGCCTGCTGCCTAATGCATGTAAGCTGTCTTCCTTGTAGTGTGTGACAGAGCACAGGATGCCCTGTGCTCTAACTAAAGCTGCAAAAGCTCTGGTCAGAGTCACCTTTGATAACTTCTGCCGTTGGGGCATTAGCCATAGATAGGTGACCAAAGAGCAAAGTCAGCCTCAGCTAGCTCCTTCCAGTCATTGTCCTTTCCAGTGGTGGATTATAGCAGCTCTCCTGTAACCTCATGGGTGGCAGTATGAACACCAGTGTTAAGAATTCAGTCTCCAGCATGGGCAGTTGTGATGCACACCTTTAATCCCAGCACTTGGGAGACACAGATAGGCTGAGCTCTGTGAGTTCAAGGCTAGATTAGTCTACAACGATAGTGTTCCAGGACAGCCAGAGTGGTTACGCAGTGAAACCCTATCTTGAAAAAAAAAATTCAATCTGCAATCATGCTGGATTCTAGGACAGATATGTGGTGGTAACTTCTACAGTCCTCTCAGCTTTGTGAGATTCAGCTTGTGCTGAGCTTGCCGATAAATACAAACTGAATCACAGGAAGACCGAACAAGAAGCTCCAAGGAAGTAATGGGGCAGACTGTTGGGAAAGAAAATAGCTTTCATAAAAATGTAAGAAAACGGTAAAAAATGAAAACCTGCAACTAGCAACCCAAATGTTTCACAACAAGGTAGCTTTTAAGGAAGGGACAAATGAGCCGGGCGGTGGTGGCGCACGCCTTTAATCCCAGCACTCGGGAGGCAGAGGCAGGCGGATCTCTGTGAGTTCGAGACCAACCTGGTCTACAAGAGCTAGTTCCAGGACAGGCTCCAAAGCCACAGAGAAACCCTGTCTTAAAAAACCAAAAAAAAAAAAAAAAAAAGGAAGGGCCAAATGTACTGTTCAAATGCTCAGAGAGCCAAATGCTCAGAGAGTCCTGTGTGTGTCTTGAAGTGCTCCCCAGCAGAAGGCCCACACCAGAGGGGTCTCACATGTGCTGCATCACCACAAACAACCCCAGATCTCACTAGACCCAGAAATGACCCAGGCCCACCTCTCTGGGAGCAAGCGAAAGATGTGTGTGACAGGCAGGAACGCAGGACAGTGAGGTTTGGAGGACATCTGAATGGCTTGAGCAATAGCCAAAGAGAACAGCCTGCCAGAATGCCAGGCAGGCGGTGCAAAAACTGCCGGGCTCTTTACACAGGCTACTCGGGAACTGGAAGGGCAACCACAGTTGGAAGAGAAAGGTGAGTCTGACACAGCAGTGTCTCATATGAGAAGATGTGTCCCTTAGAAATGTTTGCCCCCAAAGATCTGCCTGAGCTGATGCAGCGAACCAGTCCCCTGTAAGTCCTTAGCTCTTCCATACAGTCCCTGGAAGGAGAAGCTAAACATGTAGAAGTCCTGGGAGGATCTGGTCCAAAAGGAGCAGAGTTAGAAGATGGTGTCCCAGAGAACAATGTCTATGACCTGAGGATGTCACACAATGCAAAAGAACAGCCATGGGCAGCATGTCTCATGCTTCCGCCTTGAAGCACACCATAGCCATCCTTGAATGGAATAGATGGCAGAGATGGAGACACTGGCAGAAGGCAAGCACACCCTCATACCCCCACACCCCCAGCGCCTTGAGGAGCTAGCTCATTAGTGCATCAAGGAGCAGGAGAGGGAAAACCCCACTAGCTGGACTTGCTTTATGCAAAAAGCAGGTCAAGGATTTTTCAATGAGAAAGAGACACCTATGGAAAGAAAATGAAGAATGTTTGCTGAATGCCTTGGTGGTCCCAAGTTACAAATAGTGTTTCTTTTCTAAACTCATGCAAAACCAAAACAAACCACAAACACTAAGAATTTAAGACCTTGGAACACTAAGCAAAAGGCATAAACAGGACCAGGCCTGGCAGATGGGGAGGGTCTGAATGCCAGTGGAGGAGGGGAGGGAAGGAGGCAGGGAGGGGAGGGAATGATAGGGAAATGCAGAAGTCTGCTTTTGCTCACATTTGTGAGCAATGGCATCTCTTACCCACCCGTGGCTTGGAAAGTTCCCTACCATGACTACAAGGGTTGGGTCACTGTTGCTGGAGCTAGGATCCAGTCTGGTTTATTTGTTATGCCTGCTGTTCTATTTGTGCACGCTTAAACTGTCCACAGTATAAAACAAGGTGGGGCTGGCGCCTCAGGCTCGTCATCCCAGTGACTTGAAGGTTGAGGTGGGAGGGTCACAGGTTCAATCCCTGCTTAAGCTGCCGGATGAGTTCACGGTCAACATGATGAACTCAGTGAGGCCCTGTGACAAAACAAGCAAATAAAGGATTAGGGGTACAGCTCAGTGGCAGAGACTTTGCCTAGCTTGTGAGAGACTTTTGGTTCAGCATCCAGTACTGCAAAAATAGCAAGGATATACATATATGCATACACATGTGTGTATCATTTGCTGACCACAGAGAGTCTCCAGAGAGTCCCTTCACATACCATGAGAAAGGCCCAGAGACAGGGACAAGCTACCCCAACTCCAGCCCAGGACAATACCCTGCAGCTGGGTCTGACACAGAGGTAGGACCTGCTCCTTTAGGGGGAAGGATCCGTGGATGGACTGTGGCTGTGGTTCATAGAGAGCCACCTGGCCACAACCTACCTCTTGAGATGGTGAGGCCAGGGGCCTTTCTGCTTGCTCCTTTTCTTTCCTGAAGAAAGGGGCTTGCTGCCGGCATTTCCAAAATGAAAGGATGTGGAGGCTCTGCTGTCTGCAGCAAGGTGTGGCAGACGAGGAAAACGTTATTTCAGGAGCTTGCAGAAAGGGGTTATTTATGAGACATCAGCAACCATATGCTTTCCCATGCTGGTTCACGGGGTAATGATTCTTATAATTACCTGTGTTTAGAAATACCTTCATGCAAAGAAATAAATATGCCTCCCACCGAGAATAGCAGCAACCCTTCCTCTCTACTAATAAATGAGTTATTTCTTTTTTCTTTTTTTTTTTTTTTAATTCTCCTCTAGCGCCTGGAATCCTTTTTGACTTACCAGGGCAACATGGTATGGGGAAGTCGCTGTGCTCAAACCTTGCTTGTCCCCCAGCCCCAACCAAGGTTGTGCTCCTGTGTCTTCAGTGAACTCCCAAATGAAGGAGCATTTTCAGCTCTTGTTCCTCAGCCACATGGTACAGTGAGCCCCAGAATGTTGGACTGAAACAACTTGGAATAGTTAGCTGACCCTTATCCTCGGTCCTTCACTCAGGGGTGAGGCTTTGCATTCTTCTTACAGTTAGAATGGTCTCTATGAGTTAGGGTTCTCAAGAGGTCTTGTACTCTAAAGCCAGGTAGTTGAAATTCTAAATTAACAGGGTGTGTGCTTGGAGTCTCATGGGCACTCAGGGGGCACAATCATGGAAGTGGGTGGCACAGAATGGATTCTGAATTGATCCATGATGGTTTGGCTTTGGAGTGGCTGAATGCTCTGCCTAAAAGCTAGAATCTAAGGTGGACAAGGCCATGGCCAGCAGAGGATTCCAAAGCATGCACACATGAACGCAGTCAAGTATGTGCATAGTGGCACAACTGTGCATATATGTGCATGCCCAGGAGCAGCGCCATCTTGTTCTTAGTTGACAGTATTTCCTGAGAGCAGCTTGTGTGTAAGCTGTGCTGGGTGCACCTGGTGTGAAGTCCCTCAAGCTTTCCCTTGGCTGTGGTCACCAGTGTTGTGCAGTCATACACAGAGGCTTTCTCTGCTCTTGTGCGTTTTCTGTGAAGCACGACCTGGCTTCTCTGTTCCATCAGCTTCTCAGGGACTCCCCCCGTGAGAATCTCCCACGAGAGAAATCATAGTCAGCAGCACAGTATCACTGCACAGATGACAGTGTGACACATAGCATAGATGGGAGGGCACTGGGGAAACAAGATGCTGAATATTTGCCATGTGTGTGCATGAAGCGCTTGGTAGAGAACGCTTGGCCCTTTTGCACTCAGGAGTCCTCTAAATGCCTCTGAGAATCAGGGAGGGCTTTAAACCTGTCTTAGAGAAGGCGGCCAGCATATGGCTACCTAGAAACTAGGTGCTCCTTTCACTGTAGATAAGCCTGGCCCTGGCTAGTCAGCAGGTGTTGGGTCAGATTTATAAAGACATAGCACTTCTCACTCCAGCAGTGACAGCAAAGCCTGTGTCCCTGCTTTGTCTCAGAGAAGGCTTCAAAGGCTTGACTTCAACCCACAGAATGAGGTTCTGGGATGCTGGTTTCCACTCAATACCAGCAAGCTGAAACATACACACCCACACACACACACACATACACACACACACACACACACAGAGTTTATGACTTTTAGGCAATTGTATACAAAATCCACAATTCATGAGCGGGGGCTCTTTTAGCCAGCATGCTGTCACAGCACAATAATCATGACAGCAAACACAGCTTGACCAATGGCTGGAGGGTTCATGCACCTAGCTAGCTACTTGCACATCCTCGCATCCATTCGTCCACCTAACTGAACACCCATAGACGAAGCAGTTGCCCACAGAACCCTTTCTGAGCCCCATCATATGTGACATCTGTTTGGTTCTGAAGATCTAAGATGCCCAGATTTGGTGAAGGACTCACTGTTTCCTGAAGGAATTGGACAAGCACGCAAATAACCCCAGTATAATGAGATAAGAACACAGATGGCTCCAAGTTAGGTTTAGGGTTAGGCATAATTAGGGTAGCAGATGGGAAATTCAAGTTAAAAATTCAGTAAAATTTTAATTAAAAGATTGTGTTTCTACCCTGAGATCTTACAAAGATGAGCTCAAGGCTCACAAGCCTGCCACCCCCACCATCCCAACAAGCACAGACCTGAAGACAAGCTGTTTTGAGCCGAGGGGTGTCGCCCACCCTGGAATTAGTAGTCTTGCTTCACCATGCCCCACTCACAGCCTGGGGAGATTGACCTCGCCACCATTCTTTATCTGTGAGCTCTAGGCTGAAGGGAGAGGAAGATGGAGAGATGAACGCTATCCAGTGTCACCCTGGGCCATGGCTCCTAGATGGCCCAGATCAGTCCCCATGTGTTACATTAGGATTGAATTCCTCATGGATGTGCCCGGAGCACCGACCTTTGCTTCTGTGATCCACCCTTATCTATGGCCAGGAAATGCTCTTTACTTGGAGGGGGCTACCCAAGGGCTGAATTCAAGAATTCTGTGGGTTCTTGGTTTTGGGCACATTTATAGGGTTCTTAAGGGGCTGGAGGCTCTGGGCTGCAGGGCTTGGTGTGGGGTTGTCAGTCCCAGCTTTCTGAGGGTGGTAGGAAATTGCCCTCCCATTTGCAGTTCCTGTCACCGTGTCTCTCATATGTCAGAGCATATGTGTTGGAACCAGCTTTCAGAAAATCCACTCCTTTCTCTCTGTTCTTGTCCTTCAATTTGGGCAAAACTATATGCCTTACACCTGCCTTTTCCAAAGTGTCTCTGCCCCTCCAGCAGGCTGACTCTAACAGGCCAGCCCTACAATTCCAGTGGTTCATTTGTTCTCAGAAAGTTCTGAGGGGAACCTGAACAAAACTGCAAAAAGGCTCATTGTAGCCTGGTTTGATGCTGCAAGCCTATAATTCTAGTTACTATGCAAGCTGAGGCAGGAGGATTATAAATAACTCTAACGCTTGTATAGTGAGTTAAGGACTAGCCTGAGAATCTTAGAGATACTGCCTTAAAATAAAAAGTAAATAAAGGGGGGGTACAGCTAAGTGGCAGAGTGTTTTCTTAGAATAAGTGTGGGCTGGGGTTCAACCCCCAGGACTGGGAAAAGCAAGATACTTTACAGTTTTTTAATGAATTGATTTTTCTTTCAGTCCATCTATCTATCTATCTATCTATCTATCTATCTATCTATCTATCTATCTATCTATCTATCTATCCATCCATCTCTGCATTCATCCATCTACTCATTCATCTATTCACCCATAAACTTATTATATCTACCTATCTTTCTCTCTCTCTCTCTTTGTCTTTATTTCTTGCCATCCATCCACCCACCCATTTATCCATTCAATCACTTACCCACCCATCCATTCATTCATCTGCTCATAGTCCAACAAAGACTGGACTTATTTCCTCAAGACATCATTGAGAAAGTCTACCATAAAATCTGTTTACTTTTAAGAACATGGCTTACAGGAATTTTCAAGATCAAAGTCAACCATGTGAAGTATTAGCGTTCTCTCTTTCTCTGTGTGTGTGATATGTGTATGGGTATGATATGTGTGTATGTATATATATATATATATATATATGTGTGTGTGTGTGTGTGTGTGTGTGATATGTATTAGGCATGTGTGTTTGTGTGGGTGTATTTGTACACAGCATCAATGTGGGTCAACATTCTCCTCTGCTTTCCTGCCTTCTGGGAGTGCAAGTGAAGAATGTCAGCCTGTGCGAAAGACGTTGTTTGCTTCATCCATGAGACTTCACTTGGTGTCAGTGATGACCTGTCAAATATTTTAGAATGTTTTTAGATTTATAGAAAAGTTAGGTAAAAGTCCTGAATTCTCCTCTTCCTTCCCCAGTCCCACTGTTTGTGGTGTCTGTTTTCAGTAGCATCACACATCAGCGTGGAGTATATCTTACAACTGGTGAAACATCAAGAATGTTATCACTGACTGGTCTGACATGCCTTCCTGTGTTCACTGCGGCTTTGTGTGTGTGCATATTTACAAGTGTGCAGTTGAGTGCTTACATGTGTATACGTGAATGTGAATGCCAGAGGTCACTCTTGGATATCATTCCTTGTCATTATTCACTCTGATTTTTTGAGACAGAGTCTCTCACTTGGAACGCTGACTGATTTGAAGTTGACTGATTTGGCTAGGCTAGCCTGCTGGTGAGCCAAGTATCCTGCCAATTTCCATATCTCCCATGCTGGTTATAAGTATGTACCACCGCTCTTGTCTTTATTTCTTTTT